>CAUYRT010033717.1:0-41200 GCA_963574885.1 Lepilemur ruficaudatus
CAAGTTGTACAGCTATTCACATAAATCAGTTTTAGAGGATTTCCTACCCCCTATTGAGACCCCTAATACCCATCCCCAAATACATTTCAAGCATGCCCCTCCCCTTCACAGTGCTCACCACATCTCTCAGATGTGGGTCTACCCCCCATCCCCCAAATCCCTAGTGAACACCACTACCATTTGAGCACCATAGTGTTAATCAATCAATACCAATTTGATGGCGAGTACAAGTGGGGCCCATTCTTTGGGTCTTGTGTCACCTCACTTTGAATAATGGGCTTAAGCTTAATCTAGGATAATATAAGCGGTGCTAGCTCACTGTTGTTTCTTAAAACTGAGTAATATTACATTGTAAACATATACCAAATTTTAATAATCCACTTATGAATTGACGGGCACTTGGGTTGTTTCCATGACCTGGCAATAGTGAATTGTGCTGCCATAGACATTCAGGTGCAGATGTCTTTATCATAGAATGTCTTATGCTCTTTTGGGTAGATGCCTAATAATGCTATTGCTGGATCTAATGGTAATTCTATTTTTAGCTCTTTCTACATGCAATTTTTAACTTCCCAAAAACTTGACTACTAATAGCCTACTGTTGACCAGAATCCTAACCAATAACATAAACAATCGATTAATACAGATTTTTTGTGTTACATGTATTATATACTGTATTCTTACAATAAAGTAAGCTAGAGAAAAGAGATGTTATTAAGAAAATCATAAGAGAAAATATATTTACTATTAATTAAGTGGAAGTGGATCATCATGCAGGTCTTCATTCTTATCATCATGTTGAGTAGCTGAGGAGGAGGAAGAGGAGGATTTGCTGTCTTGGAGTGGCAAAGGTAGAAGAAATCCATGTATAAGTGGACCTGGTATTGTTCAAGGGTCAATTGTAACTCCTTCTGTACTTTGTACCTCTGTTGTTGTTGCACTTAACACATTGTGTTGTTATTATTTGTTAACCTTTGTCCATTTATAATAGATTATGAGTATCATAAGAGCAGAGAATTTATCTTTGTATTCCCACTTTATAACATATGCCTTGCTCAATGGATACTGAATTGAGACCTTGATACTTTGAACTTGTATTGGTATTTTTCTTTTTCCAACCAGATGGGGCATGAGTGGGAAGTATGCTTTGGTGCCTGTGTATGTATTTAAACAAACACATAAAATGTATAAATTGACATAATTCACATACCATAAAACTTACCATTTTAAAGCATACAGTTCAGTGGTTTAAAAAAATATATTCCCAGTTGTGCAACCATTACATTTTCATCACCCCATACCCATTAGCAGTCATTCTCCATTCTCCCCCATCTCCAGCTCCTGGCAACCATAATCTACTTTCTGACTCTATCGATTTGTCCATTCTGGACATTTTGTATAAATGGAATCACACCACATGTGGACTTTTATCTGACTTTCACTTACCAGGAGTGTTTTCAGGGTTCATCCACATTGTACCATACATCTACTTCATTTATTTTTAGGGCTGAATAACAGCCTGTTGTATGATAATAGCACATTTTGCTTATCTGTTCATTAGTTGGAGGACATTTGGGTTGTTTCCACTTTTTGGCCATTATGAATACTTGCTGTACAAGTTTTCATATAGATGTAAGTTTTCATTTCTTTTCGGTGTATACTTAGAGTGGAATTGCTGGGTCACATGGTAACTCTGTGTTTAACTTTTTGAGCAACTGTAAAACTTTTTTCACAACATCTGCACCATTTTACATTCCCAACAGCAATGTATGAGGGTTCCAGTTTCTCCACATTCTTGTAACACTTGTTATCATCCATCTTTTTACTGTACATCTTTTTTATTATAGCTGTATTAGTGGTGTAAGTGCCGTTTCATTGTGCTTTTGATTTGCAGTTCCCTAATGACTAATGATGTTGAGCATCTTTTTATGTGTTTACTAGCCATTTGTATATCTTGTTTGGAGAAATGCCTGTGCAAATCCGTTGCCCATTTTTAGTTGGTTATTTATTTGTCTTTTTATTGTTGAGTTTTAAAAGCTCCCTGTATATTCTAGATACTAGTCTCTTATTGGATGTAGGATTTGCAAATATTTTTTTTGTGGGTTTTGGATTTATTTTCTAGAATTCATTGCCCACACCATATATATATGAGTTAGTGGAACTAGTGATTGTGAAAGTGATTGAAGTGATGGCCATGCTACAGGTAGCACTGAAGTTGTCTGCAGTTCTAGAAACCTTTGCTTACAAGAAAGGGAGTGAGCATTTAACTGGAAGCTGGGGGAAATTTGGGTTTTAGTCCTAGCATTGCCACAGCCAGACAGTATGACCTTGGACATACTAGGTAATTTTTCAGAGTCAATTTTCTCATCTGTAAAGTTGAATGATTTGGAGTAGATCATCTTTAAGGTCTCAATGCTAAAGGTGTTTGAGTAGATAAGGTCCTTGGGGGCCACATGCATTATAGATCAGATCATACTCCATCTCATTTGTTCTTACTACAGAACCCTCATACGTGCTGTTTTACCTTTGCTGGAAGACTTTTTGTTGTTATTTTTTCCTCTTCAAGCAAGGACCCTCTATTTCTTTTAAACTAGTCATAATTAATTCTGACCAGCTCTAGTCCTTTGAATAAACCTGCATTTGTATTTAAGAATTTATAGCTAAAAGAGACCTTTAAGTAGTTTTTAATCCAGTGTTCTCTTTTATAAATGGTGAATTAGAGGGACAAAAAGTTAGTTTCATTGATTTAACAGCCTATTTGCTGGGTGTCTACTATGTTTCTGGCTCAGGTTGTATAACTAAGTAGTGGCAGAATTGGGATGAGAACTGAGCTCTCCTGGACTTGCAGTTCACTATTCTTTCCATTCTTTGCCATGTGTTACTAAGTTAGAATCTGGTTAAGGAGTAGTATCAATAATTTACCAGTGTCTCAACTAAGGGTTACAATAATTTGCCTCCAAATTCTGTTCCCCAATTAATTGGTAACATCAAGTAGAACCAACATATATTTGTTACATATTTTAGGTATAAATTGGTGCAGCTTCTCTTCCTTCAAGGACCTATTGGCAGCCTTAAGGAGTTATATGTGGCTCTAAGGTCTTGAATTGGCTATCTATGATGTATGTACAGCAACTCAACTTCAACCTGATTGGTGTTACACTGTCCCTACCCATGTTCTCTCTAGTCGTTTTGACTCCTAATGAAAATGATTTAATCTGGCACAGTGCCTATTCCTAACCACCTGTTCCTATTAATGTGGTTTTTCCAAATCTTCAGTGGAATATGCAACTACATTGGAATATCAAATACAACTCTCTTGGAAAATCTCAAAATTCTCTACCCAACCTCACCCCATAAATAGCTACTAGAGTAGGCTGATGAAATGATTTGAATAGAAGTGTAGCATATTCTCAAGAAGTCCACAGTTCTATATATGCAATCCAAAAACCAAAATGCATTTAAAAATGAAAAAAAGTTCACTTCTTGACCAAACCTGACCCACACTAAAGTGAAGCTATTTATAATCTTTAACTCAGTTAGTATTATTTATATATTTAACTGTAGAAATACCAATGTGTTTGCCTCCTGGGTGGTGCACCAGTCCCTATTATATTATCTTTCTAAAATCTGAAAAATTCTGAATTCCAAAACACATTTAGCCCCAAACAAAATATTGTGGATCAGTGTTTGTTTTGTTGGTGCTAATTCCATGTTACATGGATTCTTCTTGAAAAATACCCCAGAGGAGTGGGTTTTTGTATTGGGCCTTCATTGGTTAATAAAGCCTGGCAATTAATTTCCACTACTGTTTTTGGTTTTTTTTTTTTTTTTTTGAGACAGAGTCTCACTCTGTTCCCCAGGCTAGAGTGCCGTGGCGTCAATCTAGCTCACAGCAACCTCAAACTCCTGGGCTAAAGGGATCCTTCTGTCTTAGCCTCCCAAGTAGCTGGGACTACAGGCATGCACCACCATGCCCGGCTAATTTTTTCTATATATATTTAGTTTGCCAATTAATTTCTTTCTATTACTAGTAGAGACGAGGTCTCGCTCTTGCTCAGGTTGGTCTTGAACTCCTGACCTTGAGCAATCTGCCCGCCTTGGCCTCCCACAGTGCTAGGATTACAGGCGTGAGGCACCGCGCCCGGCCTGTTTTTGGTTTTTTAAAAGAATATTGCTGTGCCATGTATTCACTCATATTGGGGAAGGTATTAATATTTTTTCTTGCTCTTTAAAAATAGATGAGTTTTTTTTCCCCTTCAATTACTTATTTTGAAAATTTCTAAACTCACTAAACAGTTGAATGAATAGTATTATGAATACTTATATACCTTTTACCTACATAGTGGCTCTCAAAGGGTTATCGATGGATGCCTAGGGCTCCTTGAAGCCCTTTAAGGGAGTCTGCAAGGTCAAACTATTATCTGTAAGGTGAAACTAATTTTATAATACTAAGATGTTGTTTGCATTTTTCACTGTGGTAACATTAGTACCAGTGGTACAGAAGTAATCCATGGTGGGTAAAGCTGCTTGTGCTTTAGTACAAATCAAGGCAGTGGGATCGATTGTATTAGTAACAATTATATTCACAGCGAATGTTTTGTAAAACAAAACTGCCAGTTTCACTTACAGATGTTCTTGATGAAGCAGTAAAAATTACTTTTATTACATCTTGAGCCTTGAATGCACATCTTTTTTTTTTTTTTTTTTTTTTTTAGACAGAGTCTCACTGTTTTGCCCGGGATAGAGTGCCATGGGGTCAGCCTAGCTCACAGCAACCTCAAACTCCTGAGCTCAAGCAATCCTTCTGCCTTAGCCTCCCGAGTAGCTGGGACTACAGGCATGTGCCACCATGCCCGGCTAATTTTTTCTATGTATTTTTAGTTGTCCAATTAATTTCTTTCTATTTTTAGTAGAGACGAGGTTTCATTCTTGCTCAGGGTGGTTTCGAACTCCTGACCTTGAGCGATCCTCCTGCCTCAGCCTCCCAGAGTGCTAGGATTACAGGCGTGAGTCACCGTGCCCGGCCCACATCTTTTAAATATTCTATGTGGTGGGACGTTGCATGAAGCACTCTTTCTGCATATCAAGATACAATGGTTATATTAAGGAGAAACATTAGTGTGATTGTTGCAAACTAAACTAACTTCTTTTTTCATGAAACGTCATTTTTACTTAGAAGAATGATTGGCAGACAAAAGATTGTTATTCAGACTTGTATATTTGGCTAACATTTTCTTGAAAATGAAGTAAAGTTTGTTTCTTCAAGGAGAGCAACTGACAGTATTTATTGCCAGTGATAAAATCTGAGCTTTCAAGCAAAAAAAAGTTAGAATTGTGGATAACTTTTATTTGCCACTGTAAGCTTGGCAGTTTCCCATTACTTAGACTTTTTTTTGATGTGATTGGTGATAATATTAACAAAAGTGCTTTTTTTCTTCTTTCTTTTCTTTTTAAATTTATTTTTGTTTTTCTTCATATTTCTTTTGCCTTTACACAGTTCCTGGTGTACTGTGCTTTTTAAACATTATATAATAAAATGTGTCAACACTTTAAAGATCTGAATATTTGTCATCTTAGTGAGCCACAATTTTTCACATGACCAATGCATGCTTTTATTAAATCATGCTTAGGTAAAAGAGCCATTCAAAGTGCTAAGTAGCCCGGTGTGGTGGCTCACGCCTGTAATCCTAGCACTCTAGGAGGCCGAGGCGGGAGGATCGCTCGAGGTCAGGAGTTCAAAACCAGCTTGAGCAAGAGTGAGACCCGGTTTCTACTAAAAATAGAAAGAAATTAATTGGCCAACTAAAAATATGTAGAAAAAATTAGCCAGGCATGGTGGTGCATGCCTGTAGTCCCAGCTACTCAGAAGGCTGAGGCAGAAGGATCGCTTGAGCCCAGGAGTTTGAGGTTGCTGAGAGCTAGGCTGACGCCACGGCACTCACTCTAGCCTGGGCAACGGAGTGAGACTGTCTCAAAAAAAACCCCAAAAAGCAAAAAACAACAAAGTGCTAAGTAGACCAGTGGATTTTATATTACAGAGTGTGAAAAGTTCATTTGTGGCTGCTGATTCCATGGTGCAACTAACCTTTAAGAAACTACCACTTGTCAAGTTATGGTATAGTATTGAAGAATATCTAACCATCTTAAAAGATTATTAGATACTGTCTTTCCAAATACATATTGTGTAGATTTGGATTTTCTTCATATAATTCAAATAAAACATTACAATGATTTGAATACAAATAAGAGAACGCAGTGGCAGACATTAAACAGATTTGCGAAAGTGTAAGACCAATGTCATTCTTCTCATCAAATTTTTTGTTTGTGGAAAATACAGTTATTTTTCATAAAAATGTTATGTTAACATATAATGGGTTTATTTTAATATCAATATCTGTTTTTAAATTTTCTCAGTTTTAATTTCTTATATAGTAAAGATAAGATATGGTCCACATAAACAAAAACGCTTTGAGATCTTCAGTAATTTTTAAGAGTGTAAAGGAATCTTAAGATCAAAAAGTTTGAGAACCACTGGCCCAGACTCACAATTGTTATCACATTTGCTTTATCTATTTGTCTAATTTTTTTTTCTTGGCTGAAACATTGAAAGCAAGGTGCATACATCATGACTGTCACTCCTGAATACTTCAACATTGGTACCACAATATCTAATATTAGTTGATACTCAAATTTCTTAGTTGTTCCATAAATGTTCTGTATAGCTCCCCCTCCCCTTCAGAATTCATATTAAGGATCTCTTACTAAATTTGGTTGTCTTATCTCTTTTAATCTAGAATAAGGGTCAGCAAACTATTTCTGTGAAGAGCCAGATAGTAAATAATTTCAGGTTTGTAGGCCATATTGTCTCTTGTGAGGGGAAAGCAGCCTTAAACTATTCATAAATGAATGGACATGGATGTGCTCCAATAAAATTTTAGTTTGTAGACCCCTGATCTAGAACAGTCCACTTTAATTTTGTTTTGTTTATCTTAAATAACATTTTCCTTTTGAAGAGTCCAGGCCAGTTATAATGTCTTATAAATTGGATTTGATGTTTTCTCATATTTAGATTCAGGATAAACGTTTTTGGTAATAAATACTATATAGATGATGCTGTACATTTCCCCTTGTGTCATATTGGGAAGCACATAATATTAGTGTGCCCCATTATTGTTGTTGGTAAGTTTAATCTCTTCATAATAAAGGTCTCTACTCCCCTTTGTAAGAAATCTGTGGTAGCTGGGTGTGGTGGCACATGCTTGCAGTCCCAGCTACTCAGGAAGCAGAGGCAGGAGGATCACTTGAGCTGGGATTGTGCCACTGCACTCCAGCCTGGGTGACAGAGTGAGACTCCATCTCTGGGGAAAAAAAAAAGAAAGAAATCTGTGGGATGACTCTGAGACAGTGTGAATATCCTACTTTCCAAAACAAATGGTTTTAGCATCCACTGATAATCTTTGCTTGAATCAATTATTATATTGGTAGTTGTGATTATAGTTCTTAATATCTGCTTAAGTAACAAAGGCAATAATAACCAAATTGTATTTTCAAAATGCTCGTGAGCTTAGAAATCCCTGTTCACATATATCGTCACAGATGCAATTCTGTGGTTTAGTTTCCCATTGTAGACTTGTCTGCTTGGGTGTACATGTGTTGTGCTGAACAGCTGCCTTCTAGAAGCAGGGTTCCAAAATATAATGTCTTTCTCTTCTCAGCCCAAGGCTGCTTAAGAAGAAGGGACCTAGCCAAGGCCGGACAGAAAGTTGTCTTTGCCTTGGGTAGTGTTTCCTATTCCTTACCAATTTTGTCAGTATTTCTTGTGTGTTTAGTAGCTCAGTTTCTGAGTAGTCTTAGGATCAATTTTGGTCTAATTTAAATGTAAAAGCTTATATTAAAAACCAACCAAGTAGTTACAGCTAGAAAAATGCACCTAATAAAATTCTCTTAAGATAAACATTTTTCCCTTCCAATTTCTTTTTTTTTTTTTTTTTGAGACGGGGTCTCGCTTTCTTGCCCGGGCGAGAGTGGGTGCCGTGGCGTCAGCCTAGCTCACAGCAACCTCAAATTCCTGGGCTCAAGCGATCCTTCTGCCTCAGCCTCCCAAGTAGCTGGGACTACAGGTATGTGCCACCATGCCTGGCTAATTTTTTTTTTACATATTTTTTTTAGTTGGCCAATTAATTTCTTTCTATTTTTAGTAGAGATGGGGTCTCGCTCTTGCTCAAGCTGGTTTGAAACTCCTGACCTTGAGCCATCCGCCTGCCTCGGCCTCCCACAGTGCTAGGATTACAGGCGTGAGCCACCTCGCCTGGCCTCCCTTCCAATTTCTTATGAAAATTTTCAAACATACAGAAAAGTTGATAGAATGTTCTGTATACTCATACCTCTCACCTGGATTCAATAATTGTTAACTGTTTGCCTTTTTATTCTTATGTAGCTATTAATATATCAAAACTAAGCTATTAATATCAAAACAAATTTTTTTCTGAACTATTTGATAAGCTGCAGATGTGTAACTCTCTAGAGTAAGGACAATCTACTATATAACCACCATACCATTATCACACCTAAAAAAAATTGTTTCTTACCAGTCCATATTCCAGATTTCTGAGGAATGTCTTTTATAGCCCTTTTAAAAAATGTTCTCTTGAAGAACAATAATAGATGAGAGATTGACACATAATTAGACAGTAAAATTTTCTATGTGGTCTATTGGCATAAAAAAATAACTACTATGTTTATATGGTGCCCTGCAGGTAGCTGTAATTAGTTGCACTTCACTGGTTAATAAAATGAGGTTACCAGACTGGGGGAAGGGGGTGTGTCAGGGCTTTTTTAGCTTATGATCAAGTATTGGACCTTATAGAATATCATTGGTGAGTGTGATAAATTGAAAAAGTGAGAAATCAGAATGATGCCTAGCTCAGTTTTTGACTCTAAGTAGGTACTTAATGAGTACCTATTGACTTAAAGATGTAACTGGAGGGATGTGCCAGGAAAGGAAAGACTGTATTTCTGTCCTCATTCGTCGAGCATTTATTTGCCGATTCCAGTACATTTAGTCTGTTAGGTGCTATGGTAGTAGTAGTAGAAAACGATGTTCTTGCTCTTGAAGAGAACTACAGTACTAGCTGAGAGGAAACAAACTCATTCTTTTCTTGGTTAGTATGAATTGACTGCCATCTTCTGCATGTGAGGTAGTATTCTAGGCATTGGGATACAGTGGTGAACAAGATCGACAAAATCTTTGCTTCATGGCGTTTACATATTAGTTGGGAGAGACAAGCAGTGAATGAATATATCAACAGAATACTTTCAGATAGAGATAGAGAAAAATAAAATAGTTTCATACAGTAGAGCATAATGGGAGGAGAGGAGTGCAGCTTTAGTTAGGATTAATTATCAGGTAAGGCATTTCTGAGGAAGTGACATTTGAACTGTGACTTGAATTATGAGGAGGTGGCAGCCATGGGAAGATCTGGGGGAAGGCAGAGGAACCTCTAAGTAGAAAGAAAGTAAGGTGGGAATGAGCTCGCCTAGTGAGGACCCCGGAGGCCAATATGTATGCAGCAGTGAATGAGAGATATCAGAGAGAATGGTGGAAGAACAAGATAGGAGATGAAGTAAGAGGGGAAGACAATCACTAGATTCTGCAGAGTTTTTATTTTAAGCGATGGGAAACCACTGAGCAATAGAAATTGTACTCCATAAAATAACTGAAGGGTTCGGACCATTGATAAAGGCTTGATTTCAAGAAACAATAACTTGGTGGATCCTGAGGATACTCTTTTCCTCTTTTGCTTTTTTCATTAAATAGATCTTTATTGAGTAATTCATAATATTGTAAGATGGGAATACAAAGAAATGACAGTTCTATAACTTCAAGGAATTTTGTGTTGTAGTTGGAGTAAAATGGCATAAATACACAAATGTACTGAGTGTACTATATAAGAGAACAATACATTTATCATACTGGTATATGCTTATATGCTAAATGGCAGTAGGTGTTCAACAAGAGAAGAGTTAAAGAGCAGTGAGTGTGGAAGGGTTCCACCGAAGAGAGAGATAGCATTAAATTGTTTCTTGAATAGATTGATGAGATGGAGAAGGGCATTCTAGGTAGGGGAAATGTCTGGGCAAAGTTGTAACACAAAGGTATTTGTTTTCAGGAAATGAGTAGATCAGTCTGTCCGTGGAAGGAAAAGGATAATGGCCTTAAATGACAGACTAAGGAATTTAGACTTTAATCTGTAGCTGTTGTGGTTACTCCTCATAAATCTTATGTGTTAGTCACTTGTGTTCTAAATCTGTTTATTCAACTAATATTATTGCCTGTGTGTACACTTGTATTTTTTTTTTTTTTTTTGAGACACAGTCTTGCTCTGTTGCCCGGGCTAGAGTGACTGCTGTGGCGCCAGCCTAGCTCACAGCAACCTCAAACTCCTGGGCTCAAGCAATCCTCCTGCCTCAGCCTCCCGAGTAGCTGGGACTACAGGCGTGTGCCACCATGCCCGGCTAATTTTTTCTGTATATTTTTAGTTGGCCCATTAATTTTTTTCTATTTACAGTAGAGATGAGGTCTCGCTCTTGCTCAGGCTGGTTTTGAACTGACCTTGAGCGATCCGCCTGCCTTGGCCTCCCAGAGTGCTAGGATTACAGGCGTGAGCCACCTTGCCCGGCCTTACACTTGTGTTTTTTGAAACTCTAACAGCCCCGATCACTTGCAGTTGTAAAATTGAATGGTGATTCTGGTACATGGTTTATATATAGATAATAGATACAGATGTAGAAAGTGAATGAATGAACTGGGGGGGGTGAGGGGGCGTATCTTTTAAGTGATTTTGTTTCCTGAGGCAAGTTTGATGGGATGGAATTTGTATCACTATAGGAGTGAACTAATTGGAGGGTTTTGTTGTTGAGAGATGGATTGGAGGTAAATGTTGAATTATTAGAAGGCTGTGCTGATATGCTGATATTAAAATGTGTTACAAGATTCTGAAGTTCGCATTATCTTTATAATCTGAGTTTTGATGGGGCAATGGGTATTCATGTTTGAGGGCTGAAAATAAGAGAATGGTGAACCTAATGAGATTTTTAAAAATGTTGATCACTATTTAAAATATATCCATACCACATACACACAATCCCAATGGCTCCTAAACAATTTTTCTCTCTTATCTACCCAAACTCCACTGGCTTTAAAAATATTTTATCATTCCATACAATCTCAGCAATGTCATTGATAAATGCACTTTATGACATTAATTAGGATTGATGCTATAGTCTTTTAAGATTGTTGAGAGTCTTTTCTACTTTCTTTTTATTTATTATTTTTTGAAGTGGGTTCTTGCTCTGTCGCCCAGGCTGGAGTGCAGTGGCATGGTCATAGCTCACTGAAGCCTCGAACTCCTGGGCTCAAATGATCCTCCCACCTGAGCCACCCAAGTTGCTGGGACTACAGGCATACACCACCATGCCCGGCTAAGGGTCTTTTCTATACTCGCTTATTTTCTCTTTAGCTTATAGAAGACTAAGTCCAATATATATGCTTATGCTGATGTTTATTGGCTCCCTCTAAGAAGGAGAGGTTTTATAGCTGGAAGAAATCATCTGTAATAGTTTTTATCACTCAGTGTTATAGATCTG
Organism: Lepilemur ruficaudatus; assembly: GCA_963574885.1. Taxonomy (NCBI): domain Eukaryota; kingdom Metazoa; phylum Chordata; class Mammalia; order Primates; family Lepilemuridae; genus Lepilemur; species Lepilemur ruficaudatus. The sequence continues at coordinate 11,647 of CAUYRT010033717.1, forward strand.
ACAACTAACATTCTGAATAGATAAGTGCCTAAGCATGAAAGGAGGGAATTATTGTCTGGATATGGGGAAGCCCAGAGTCTCTCCCTCTGTAATACATTGTGGTGAGGTCAGTGTTGTAATCCTTCTCAAAACAAAACGATATATTAAGATATATGTCCCAGTTTTATGCTATTGAGAGAAAGATTAATATTGAGAGACTTAATAGTACAGTTGGAGAGATAGCACTTAGACATAAAAAGATTAATAATGGGTAAGCCACATCCTTTATTTCTTTTTTTTTTTCCTACATATATCTTTAGTTGGCCAATTAATTTCTTTCTATTTATAGTAGAGACAGGGTCTCACTCTTGCTCAGGCTGGTTTTGAACTCCTGACCTTGAGCGATCCACCCGCCTCGGCCTCCCAGAGTGCTAGGATTACAGGCGTGAGCCACCGCGCCCGGCCTCTTTTTTTTTTTTTTTTGAGACAGAGTCTCACTCTGTTGCCCGGGCTAGAGTGAGTGCGGTGGCGTCAGCCTAGCTCACAGCAACCTCAAACTCCTGAGCTCAAGCAATCCTTCTGCCTCAGCCTCCCAAGTGTCTGGGACTACAGGCATGCGCCACCATGCCCGGCTAATTTTTTCTATATATTTTTAGTTGGCCAATTAATTTCTTTCCATTTATAGTAGAGACAGGGTCTTGCTCTTGCTCAGGCTGATTTTGAACTCCTGACCTTGAGCGATCCGCCCACCTCGGCCTCCCACACATCCTTTATTTCTTAATGATAAACTAGATTCTAAGATGTTTACCTCATAATGCTCCAGATATAGTGGGAACTTTTAATAATGTTAGCCTTAAAGGTTAAGAGTCTTATATAAGGCTTCTATTCTGTCATCAAGGTTCAATTCACACTAATAATTATTTTTGTATAACACTTTACGTTTATGAAGTGTTTTTACAGGTATTATCAAATTTTAACTTTAGGATAACATCGTTAGATGGGGAGGCAAGTACATTTATCCCTATTTTAGCTGAAACTTAAACAGTTAATAACTTAGATTCAGATTCTACTTCACATCCACTCTTAGTGTACTAAACAACACTGCCTTTTATGATTTCACTTGCTTTATATGCAAATTCCCATGATAATGAATTATGTTATGATGGATTCCATTTTGGAATAAACCCAGTATTTATTTTAACTGAAAACGCTTTATTTTCCATTACTTTTTATTATTAAAAGGGAGTTGAGTGAACTTGATTTTTTTTTTTTTTTAAACAAAAATAGAAACCAAAGAATTTCATCCTGGACAGATCCTTGAGTTTGAAGTAAAATATCCTATTTAACCATAAACATTCTAGAAGAAAATGTAGGAAAAACTATATATAGGCCTAGGCAAAGAATTTATGACTAAGACTCCAAAGGCAAATGCAACAACAACACAAATAAATGGGACTTAATTAAAAAGCTTCTGCACAGCAAAGGAAATAATAAATAGGCAACCTACAGAATGGGAGAAAATATTCGCAAGCTATTGATCTAACAAAGGACTAATATCTAGAATTTACGAAGAACTCAACCAAAGCAACAAGAAAAGAACTCCTCAAAATGGGGGTGGGGTGGAGGAAGACATAAACAGAATTTTTTCAAAATAAGATAGACATATTATCTGAGCATGGTGGTGTGTGCCTGTAGTCCCAGGTACTGGGGAGGCTGAGGCAGGAGGATCTCCTGAGCCCAGGAATTTCAGGTTATAGTGAGCTACGATGACGTCATTGCACTGTAGTCACTCCAGCATGGGCAACAGAGCAAGACCCTGTCTCTAAAAAACAAACAAAAAAAGAAGATAGACAAATGGCCAACAAACATGTGAAAAAATGTTTAGCATTACTAACTGTCAAGAAAATGCAAATTAAAACCACAATGAGATACCACCTTACCCCTCTCAGAATGGCCATTATTAAAGTCAGGAAACAACAGATGCTGGCAGAGAAAAAGAAACGCTTATACATTGTTGGTAGCAAACTAGTACAATCCCTATGGAAAACAGTATGGAGATTCCTCACATAGCTAAAAGTAGGCCTGCCATTTGATCCAGCAGTCCTGCTGCTAGGTATCTACCCAAAGGAAAAGGAAGTCATTTTTTCAAAAAGACACCTGCACTGAAATGTTTATCACAGCACAATTCACAATTGCAAAGATAAGGAATCAACCTAAGTGCCCATCAATTCATGAGTATATTTTAAAAATGTGGTATATATGTATACACCATGGAGTATTACTACCCAGCCATAAAAAGGAATGAAATATCTTACACAGCAAATTGAATGGAACTGGAGACCATTACACTAAGTGAAGTATCTTAGGAATGGAAAAACAAACACTACATGTGCTCACTAATAAGTGGGCGCTAAACAGTGGGTACACACAGGCACAAAGAGACATAAAGGGCATTGGAAACTAAGAAGGAGGGAGAGTGTGGAGTGGCGAAGGATAAAAACTTACATGTCAGGTACAGTGAACACTTCCTGGTGATGGGCACACTGAAAGCCCTGACTTCAGCATTATACAGTGTATCCATGTAACAAAAACATTTGTACTCTCTTAATATTTTGAAATAATAAAAATCCTATTTAACTCTCATACATTCAGCAAACATTTATCAAATGACTTCTATGTGCCAGGCTTAATGCAGGGGGTGAGAGGTGGTAGGAGCTTTAGGAATTAAAATATTACAGTGAAAAAAGCAAGACTTTAAAATGAGGTAGACCTGAATTCAAATCCCAGCCCTGCTAATTATTAATATTTATTAGTTGCAAATTGCTAAACCTCTTGGAGCTTCAATTTCCTGATCTCTAAAATGAGGATAATAATACCCATCTTATAGAATTATTTTGAGGAATAGGGTGATATACATAAAGCACTTAGTATAGTTTGTGCTTTATAAGACATTGCTGCCTGTAGGTGAATGAATAGACAATGTGTGGCGAGAGTTAGCTGGGTCTTGACAGGAAGTGTTTGGCTGACCTAATGCAAGATAGAGTGAAGTGATTTTGGCTGCCAGTATACTGTGTTCTGCTTTTGTTGAAACTTAAAGCTCTCACACTGATGTTGGCCAACATTGCATTTGACTTCTCACATAGTAGAAGCCAAGTCATTCCTATGGCATTTAAGTCATTTGGAAATATCTTAAAGGTAGGCTAGACTTCCTTAAACTTCTGTTGCAATTCAGTTGGGGGGAAAACTGCACATTATCATAGGGTAGTGAAAATCAGGTGGGAGGGTGCCTCTTTGGGCTGGTACCTATATTCAGTTTCCTGAATGACGTTGCCATTAAAAGCAAGAATGGCCACCCAGAGTGAAAAGTCCAGCTGACAGTAAGTGTGGCCAGTAAACTGAACAGGATGAAAGACTAAGAACTTTTTGTTTTCTAAAATGGTGTCTTTAAATGTTCATAAACATTTATTGAATACCTGTTACATGCCAGGCACTGTTGGGATGCTAGGAATACAGTGGTAGTGGTGGGGAGCCCCTTTTCTAATAGAACATACATTCTAGTGAGGAAGAGTGTAAATAAATATAAAATATAAATCTCATGAAATTCTAAGAACTATAAAAAGAAATAAAACAGGAGAAGCAGGCCGGGCGTGGTGGCTCACGCCTGTAATCCTAGCACTCTGGGAGGCCGAGGTGGGAGGATTGCTCAAGGTCAGGAGTTCGAAACCAGCCTGAGCAAGAGTGAGACCCCTGTCTCTACTAAAAATAGAAAGAAATTAGTTGGCCAACTAAAAATATATAGGGAAAATTAGCCGGGCATGGTGGTGGCGCATGCCTGTAGACCCAGCTACTTGGGAGGCTGAGGCAGGAGGATCGCCTGAGCCCAGGAGTTTGAGATTGCTGTGAGTTAGGCTGACGCCCAGGAGTTTGAGATTGCTGTGAGTTAGGCTGACGCCACGGCACTCTAGCCCGGGCAAGACAGTGAGACTCTGTCTCAAAAAAAAAACAAAACAAAACAAAACAGAAGAAGCAAATATCAAGTTAGAGAAGGGGTGCTTATTTTAAAATAGGATCTTATTTTAAATAGGATGTGGAAGACTTCTCTGAGAGGTAACAAACAAACAGAACCAAGAATAAAGCCAGTGAGTGACCCTAAAGAAAAGGAGCCAAAACAGTTTGTTTTACTCACTGTTTAGAAGTGTGCTTTGTCTGAGTCACTGACTTCAGAAGTTGCTTTAGAAGGTAGAAGGGAAGATTGCTTTGTTACGTGATTGAAATCAGCTCATATTGATCCTCAGAAAGGTCTGTGGAAGGGAGGGAATGGGTCTGGTACGCCATCTTTGCAACACATCTTTTACTATAAGTTACATTACTCCAGAAAATGTAAATTTAGGTGTCCAGGAGACCTAATGATTACCTCCCCACACACAGTATTTTAAAAAGTATAATCTTTGGACCATCTCTATTAGAACGCAAGTGCAAATCTATGCGTTTCATGACAGTTCCACTTAATCAGAAGATTCGACGATGGTACCCAGGAATCTGCAGTTTTAACAAGTACCCAGGTAATTTTGTATCCATACTACGGTTTGAAAATTCTTGTTTGTATATCTTAATAGAAATCATCTTTACCCCAGGCTTGATAGGTGGGCAGGCAAGTACTTGCTTATTTAAGATTTATTACTTTTCATAATTTACATTGGAGCTTTCATTTCCTTTTGCATTGATTTAATTCCTGGCTCTCATCTCTGATACATTGTATCCATATTAAGATGTATGGATGAGAGAGCAGAAAACAAAACCTTTGTCCTCTTTCTCACATTGTTTTGTGTTTTCACCATCAGCCACATCCCTGGGAAGGAGCAACCTCTGAAAGCAGAATGCTGAATTGGCTATAGACTGATGTGATTTAGAAAAAAGCTTGCTTACACTCCACACTTTTGTTTTCTGTTCATTAAAAACTCTAGTTATTTACCTGTGATTAAGGGTTTATATTTTCTTCATAGATTGTTAAATATCTAATATGCAAAGCACTTAATAAAAAAGGAGAAAAACAAATGCAGAATAAGAATATTGGGAAAGTATATGGTATATTTTGTAGTAGACATTCAATAAATAAATACTCAATTTGATTTGAAGGAAGGGGATGGAAAAAAAATCAGCAATGGCAAATTTAAACCATCTGTAAATGATCCAAGCAGATCATTAAAGGGGTGACAGCCAACATTCTGATGGGTATACTATCGAAGAAAGTCTGGCAGGGTGGCTCACGCCTGTAATCCTAGCACTCTTGGAGGCCGAGGCGGGTGGGTGGCTCAAGGCCAGGAGTTAGAAACCAGCCTGAGCAAGAGCGAGACCCCGTCTCTACTAAAAAATACAAAGAAATTAATTGGCCAACTAAAAAAAAAAAAAAAGTATGCACTGTTTCCTTCATATTTGATTTTTTTTTTTTTTTTTTTTTGAGATAGAGTCTTGCTTTATTGCCTTGGCTAGAGTGCAGTGGCATGATCATAGCTCACCACAACCTCAAACTTCTGGGTTCAAGTGGTTCGCCTACCTCAGCCTCCCGAGTAGCTGGGACTACAGGCACGTGCCACCATACCCAGCTAATTTTTTCTATTTTTAGTAGAGATGGGGTCTTGCTCTTGCTCAGGCTGGTCCCAAACTCCTGACCTCAAGCAATCCTCCTGCCTCAGCCTCCCAGAGTGCTAAGATTGCAGGCGTGAGCCACCATGACTGGCCTGTCTTTAATTTTAATGGTACCACTGATGCTGTCAGGTTCTAAGCCTATCTGTTAGGACCCATCTCTAGGCCTGCGGCCAATCTCAAGACTTTTGTATCTTGCTTTTTTTGTACTATCATGACTTCTGTTGAGATTGGGCCTTCTAGGACTTGAAAGGGCCTTAGAATGAATGAAAGTCTATATCTTTCATTTTACTATTGAAGAAACCAAGATTCAGAGAAGTATAATTATTTTTCTCAAGGCTTAGATATTAGAATATGACATTAGGTGATGTGAATTCCTTCAGTGGAGTCATCCAGTTGAGTTATCTTTTTAAAAATGTACCTCTTCCTCCAAAAGATGTTCTGTTTCTATTTAAGGGTTCTCATAGTCTTTCCATGCTAGTGGTTGATCGTTTTTGACTTTACCTGTTCAGTGATTGGGGAACCCCATTAAGGTGTGAGTGGTAATTTATATCTTGCTTCTTAGTAAAAATTATGTAATATTTAAGAGGAAAGCTCTTGAAATTAAGGCATATGGAGGAAGAGTAACTGGTCCTGGGTCACACCACAGAGCATCAGAGAAGGAGAGTTGACAAAGAGTTGGTTTGTTGGTGCCATATATTAGCTTTCTTTTGCCCTTCCTTTCCGTAGCCACTTGACTCCCATAAACTCAGTCTTGTGAAGAGATATGTGGCATAAGATGGCTGAGTTGGTGTTTGGACACCTAAGTCCTTAGGTCCAACTTTGCTCCAAGCCTCTATTTCTTCTCTTTGGGCTGTATTTTCCCCATCTTTAAAATGAAAGTCTGGACTAGATGGTTGCTCAGTAAGGATCTTTCCAGCTCTGATAGTCTTTGATTTCTTGAATCCTGGAAGGTTCTAACACTGTCTGATGAAGGGCTGCAGTTTGCTGTTTGCTTTTTCACACAGCATAGATTTCTGCATTGGAACTTTAGCACAGTGCAGTGCACCTTGGGTGGTCTCAGGCTAGGGTTTTTTTTCAGGAGGAATGTTTTTCTGACAGTGTAGATTGTATAGATAAGCCAGTCATTTTGTTTTATTTTTTAAAAAGAGATATAAAAGGTTAAAAATGAGAAGACTACTTGAAACTTGGATATATAGGAAGTACATTAATGTGTATCACAAGTGACTATTCTAAAACATCAAATGTCTTCTTGGGTCTATATAGAGTGGCATAGCATTGTGGTATTTTCCCTGATGCTGTTGCAAAGAACAAGGAAGTTCGAAGTCAGTGGTTAGCTTTTGCCTTTGGAAAGGAGTTCTGGCTTACCTCAGAGCTAGGAGAGCTAGTAAGTACAGGGTTTTCTAGCTTCCTTGGAATTCCCACTTCTACTTGGTATGATTCGAGCATCTCTCTCAACTCTGTGTGACTGGAACATCTGCAGTTCAAGCTTGACTTGTTCAGCTTTGGAGTTTGTTTCCCCTGAAAATGTCACTTCAACCCCAGGACAGCCTAATGATTCTTGTAGGGTACTCGGAGCTATTTGCACATGAGTCTGTCTCCAGAGCAGGCATAATGGCTATATTCTAAGGTGATAAAGTACAGCCTGGTTTTATACTGGACACCATTTACTTTTATGCTGTATTCTTCTAGGTGGGTGGGGCTCCTTCCATTCCTGCCTGAGTGAAAAGCATTTAGCTGACTTCCCGAGCATGCCCTATCTTGTCTTTCATTTTTTCTTTGCTTTTCATTAATTATTCTTTGCTGCAGCTCAACCCATCTTCCAGTCGTGGCTTTACACAAGGCAGGAGCCACAAGGTTCTGCACATGTTTGCTTGTTGGAAAAGAAACTTTAAAAGCATGAGTTAGGAAAGGAGTTTAGGTCTCTTACTGTGTTCACAGGGTTAAGATGAGGAATGGGGAAGATGTAGGAGATGTGGAGACTTGGATCCAATAAGATTCTAGACTAGATGAAGAATTTGAGGAAATGGAACTTCGGGTTGCTGACAGGGCAGAAATCCTTGAGGAATGTTCCCGTATTGATAAATAGGTTATTTTTAGTTTGCAGAAAAAGAATAGTTTCATCAGTGCACTGGAATCTTGCACTTGTGTTTGTAACCTAAACTAATCGGCTTAGGCTGTGCCAGAAAAGTGTCAGGTGGCATGCTCATTTCCTCATAACTCGTAGTATTGCCTGGCTTAACTCCTGCAATTCTGTGGCTGGGCTTCAGGGCATTGGCATTGGGGAATAATGGAGGCAGGGGGTGAGTTGCTACTGGTTGAGATGCTGCTGGTCTGAGGAAAGAGGACCTGCACACTGGGCTCCTGCCTAATGCATTCACTTGAGGTGTAGGTGTCTGCTGTAGATGGAATGTGGTGCTTAAATCCAGAGTGTTTGCTTGTGGCATCCCCAACCATGACTTCTGGTGGAACTGCCTTAGAATCTGATTTGCTGTTTTTCCAATTAACTTGACAGTCTCTGTATCTCGTTTGGTTCTTGTCTTAGATATTTAATCTGCCTGAAGTGATTTTTAATGAATTTTAAGCTCTTAGTTATCATTTAATTGAGGACACCTTTACTGAATGCCCACTCAAATGTGTGTACCTGGCAACATTGTAGGTGCTAAATGTTCTTTGGTGTTTGTTTCTTAGAGACTCTAGATTTTATATGTTATTCAGTTGAAGAATGTCAATTTGTTAATTACTTAAAAGTATTTTAAGTTTTGAATTTGGATAAGACTTCATATATATTATTAGGTCAGGCTGGGTGTGGTATATAAGACTCATGCCTATAATCCTTAGCACTTTGGGAACTGAGGTAGGAGGATCATTTGAAGCCAGAAGTTCAAGATCAGCCTGGGCAATAGTGAGGCCCCTGTCTCTACAGAAAATGTAAAAATTAGTCAGGCATGGTGGCATGTGCCTGTAGTCCCAGCTACTCAGCAGACTGAGGGAGGAGTATCATTTGAGCCCTAGAGTTTGAGGTTGCCGTGAGCAATGATGATGATGCTACACTCTAGCCCAAGCAAACAACAGAGTATGACCCTGTCTTAAAATTTGAAGATACCAAACAATAAATTATGTAATACTAGGTCAGAAAAACAGGGTTTGTGGTCCACTTTTGGTTTGGTTTGGGTACTCTTTGGTCATTGTACAGGAGGGGATATAAATTAACTAGATGTGACCTTTGCCCTTGAGGAATTCAGAGTGGTGTGGAGAAAACAATAGGCCTTACAAATTATTGAAGAAAATATAAAAATACGTGCAAACTAAATCAGCTGTGTAAAACTACTTAAGTATTGAAGGATTGTTTGGTCAGTAGGGTTTACAGCTCCCTGCTGGAGCAAGTTTTACTCTAACTTCTGTAGCTTTATATACAAAGACGTAAGCCAGCAGTTCATGAATGTGGCTGTTTGCCGTCTTGGGGATTTTTCTCCCTGGGTTGGCCTTACTTTTTGCTTAAAACGTAATAAAAATAATCTGTATAACTGATTCTCATGGGGACAAGAAAAACTTAACAGGTAGTCAGTTCAGTAAAGCAATAAATAGCATCTCATCTGCAGAGGCCAGGGCATTGGAGGTGATGATGGATATGAAAGCATTCTGAACTATGAAATCATGTATAAACATTAGATATTATTATTAGGAAGTATACTATTTAGGGAGTAGGAGGCATGTACTTTTGAGGCCCCTGTCAGGACATCTTCTAGGGATCCTGAATTTCAGATGATTCTGGGAATTTTAGAATCTGGACTTCCTTTAGTTGATGTGAATAAGGAAAATAATATTACTTAATATTATTTGAAAGGGATGTATATGTAGGGATGTATACATCATTCTTTCTTATAAGTTTACATAAGTACACCTATACTTAAAAGTCAACATAAATATATAGGCACTCATAATTTTCAGCATTTTAGCCATTGAACATTATGCAGCCATTGCAGTGTGCCACGATCTATGCATATTCTTGGATTCAGAGATGAAATATATAATCCTGGCCTTTCAGGTACAGGAGATAAATAAGTAGATAATTATAATACAGAATGATAAGTGCTGTGCTACAGGTAAACCTAGGGTCTTTCAAAAGGGCCTGTTCTTACTTGATTCCTCTTAACTACCTTTCCAGACTTCGTTTAAAGGTTGTAAGAGGTATCTTACTGAGGTCTGGAGAAATGAAGCAGTTTGCTTGAGGCCACACCCATAGCCGGTCAGTTTCAAAGCTGAAACTAAGATCTGAGTTGTACTCACTGTCACTGTGTTCTTAACTACATCGGCACTAACCTCTGTTTTTCCTCTTTCACCCTGGATCTTTACCTTTTTCAAAGAGGTTCTTCTCTTCTGGCTCCCTGCTTGGCTGTCTTTTCAGCTTCTGTTCATATTACTTTGTTTCACAGTTACTATAGCAATGGAAGTAGGTTGACCTGGGAGTCTTACATTTGAGCTTGTTGAGGTAGAAGAATGGTTCTTAGCATTGGCTGCACATTAGAATTGCTTATAGAGCTTTTACAAAATACTGATACCTAAGGTTCAGATTTTTCACTCCTGTGTTTATTTGATGTTTGTTTACTGTTGAGATAAAGCTTCAGTAAAGTATTTGCATTACTCGGTGAATTTTTATATATGTATACATTCATGTTAAGACTACTCATATCAAGTATTATACCAGATCAAGATACAGGACATTTCCAGAACTCCAGAAAGCTCCCTCATGCCTCATCCTCATCAATACTAGCCCCCCAAGGAAGCACTTTATCTTCATTGATTAGTTTCGTCTATTCTTGAATTTCATATGGAGTCAGACAGTAGGCACTCCTTTGGGTCAGGCTTTTTTTTGCTCAACATCACATTGGATTTCCATCCATGTTATGTGTAGCAATATGTAACATTGCATTGTATGGATATACCACAATTATTTATTCTATTGATCGACATTTGGGATCTTACTAGTTTTGGCTATATGAGAAAGCTGCAATGAACATTCTTACTCTTCCTTTTTATCTATTGATGGACATATACATCCATTCTCTTGGGTATATACCTAGGAATAGGATTGCTGGGTCATATGCTCAGCTTTGATAGATACTGCCAAACAGTTCTGTGGTTGTATTAGGTATTAGCATTAAAGTTTTTTTTTTATAATGAAGAATTTAAAAAATGCATAAAAGTAGGGAGGCTAATTCAATAAACCCAGATTCAATAGTTTTCAAGATTTTGACACATTTGCTGCATCCATTTCTTTTCTTTTCTTTTTTCTTTTTCTTTGTTGAAAAATTTTAAAGCAAACCCCAGATACCATGTCATTTTATTCTTACACAACTCTCACATTCATCTTTAAATATGGACATTTTCTCACAAAACCATTATGCCATTATCAAATGTAATAAAATTAACAGATACTTAGTAAAATATCTAATTCTAGTTCATAATCAAATTTCCTTGATTGTCTCAAAATTATCTTTTGCAGCTAGTTGGAGTAAGCATCCAACCAAAGTCCACATGGTATATTAAATTATTTTTCTTAATTTTATTTTTATCTACAGCAGTTTCTCTTCTTCTACCCTCCTCTTTTTTTTTTTTTTTTGGGACAGAGTCTCACTCTGTTGCCCGGGCTAGAGTGCCGTGGCATCAGCCTAGCTCACAGCAACCTCAAACTCCTGGGCTCACGCAATCCTTCTGCCTTAGCCTCCCAGGTAGCTGGGACTACAGGAATGCGCCACCATGCCCAGCTAATTTTTTCTATATATTTTTAGTCAGTCAATTAATTTCTTTCTATTTTTAGTAGAGACGGAGTCTTGCTCTTGCTCAGGCTGGTTTCGAACTCCTGACCTTGAGCGATCCACCCGCCTTGGCCTCCCACAGTGTTAGGATTACAGGTGTGAGCCATGGCGCCCAGCCGTACCCTCTTCTTTTTTATGCCATTGACTTGGATCGTATGTCCAGATAATATTTTTGAAAGCTTCCCTGGCTTTTCTAATATTTAGCCAGGGTTGAAAACCCTGAGATAAGAGCGTATATCTGAGGACCATTCTTAAAGAGAGGGTGAGGAGTAGGGGACAGAACATGAATGTTGTGTGGGTGATTGAAGCTATGATGACAGATTAGAGCATGGGTATCTTGTACAGTAGAAGTGGAATGTGGCAGTAGCAATGGTAGTATATTCCTAGGAAGAGTGAGGGAACTAGTTACTAAGTTCTGGTTTGTCTCTCCATTAATTTCATTTGATTTTGTGAATCTTCTCGTTTAGTAAGAACTTCCAAAGTTGATTCTCTAACCTAAAAATTAGGAACTGAAAAGAAAAAACAGATTTAATTTTTTTTCCTCTTGAAGTTTTTTCTTGTACAATTATAGAGCATAGGATTTTTTTAACTAGCTGGACAAAATTGGACATTGGAAAATAGGTCATTCACAACAATCCAGATACTTGAGGCTTAATGAAAGAAAACTTTAAGGGATTAAGAAATTAAGTCTGTGCACAGCATTGGGAGGAAATGTTAAAATACTCATGCAGGCTGGAGATTGGCATGTCCTACAGCAGACCATAATAAAATGCAACAGGTGATGGTTTCATACACTGGGAAGCCCTAGAGTGATTCTACCTAGTTTGTGCCAAGTACATTCTAGCAATTAGCCAGCATATCACTGCATTCTTTCACCTACTAGAGCCAAATTGTCCAAATAATCTTTTTTTTTTTTTTTTTTTTTTTTTGAGACAGAGTCTCACTCTGTTGCCCGGGCTAGAGTGCCATGGCGTTAGCCTAGCTCACAGCAACCTCCAACTCCTGGGCTCAAGCAGTCCTTCTGCCTCAACCTCCGGAGTTGCTGGGACTACAGGCATGTGCCACCATGCCTGGCTAATTTTTTCCCTACATATTTTTAGTTGGCCAATTAATTTCTTTCTATTTTTAGTAGAGACAGGGTCTCACTCTTGCTCAGGCTGATTTCGAACTCCTAACCTTGAGCGATCCTCCTGCCTCAGCCTCCCAGAGTGCTAGGATTATAGGCATGAGCCACTGCACCTGGCCAAAATAATCTTATTTTAAATAACTCATCAGTTACTTAAAGTTGAGTAACTTAAAGTTAAGTAACTCATCAATGCTCAACCGAGTTTCTGTGGAAAAGTGATAATATTGGTCACTGGCATAGACTGAAATGGTATATCCAGTACAGGAAACCTGGGAAAGTTCAGGCTTTGCAGTACTATGGGGTCATCAGTTGTCAGAACTAGAAGGGCCCTTAGGCTCTTGGATTTTACCCACCCTTCCCTTCTTTCTACTTAGTACTGAACTCCCATGTACTCACCATCCCCAGTTTTAACAGTTAAGAAATCATGGCCATTCTTGCTTTATCATACCTCATCCACTTAACCCCATCCCATATTATTTTGATGATGCTTTCAAGTTCACTCAGTGGTTGTTGGCTGGATTCAGTTCTTCAGCAGTTGAACTGAGGTCCTCAGTTCCTTGCTAGTTAATAGATGGAGGCCACCTTCAGTTCCTTGCCACATGGGCCTGTCCAGCATAGCAGTTAGTTTCATCAAAGCAACCAAGAGATGGCAACAGAGAAAGAGTACCAGCAAGAAAGAAGTCATGGTCTTTTATAACCTAATCTCAGAAGTGATATCTCATAATTCTTGCCATATTCTCTTCATTAGAAGCAAGTCACTAGGTCCAGCCCACACTCAAGGGGAAGGACCCACATAAGAACATGACACTAGGAAGTAGAGATTGTTGGGAGCCATTTTAGAAAACTGCCCACTTCTAGAGGTCAACTCTAGAGTCCAGGTCTGCTGACGATCAATATATTTGTCTATTTACCACAGTATTGATATCACTGGGGAGAAAAAGGCTTACCAACCCCTGCATTTCATTTGCCTCTGTCTGTGTAATAACTCTGTTAAGAAGTTTCCTTCTGTGACACTCTGATGTCATGTTTATATTTGTCAATAACCAGATTTAATTGTCAAGAGTCACAGATAGGATAGGTTGATTGGCTCCAAGCTCTTGATCAAGAGCCGAACTAGTCACCAAGTCCTTGAAAAAACATTGACTATGTATTTCACACTGTGCCAGGCCAATAGAGGTACAGAAAGAGTATGAAAAAATAAGAAGATAATCTGTATTGTGTGGTATGGACAATAAATACAAAAGTGAGAATTTAGCCTCAGGTCAATTCAACCAATACTTTTGGAATATTCTTGTGTACAAAGCTCCATTTTAAGTGCTGAGGGGAGTATAAAACTCAGTAGGACAACCTGCCTTTGGCTTTTACCTTAGGAGATTATTATGTAAGATATATCTATAATGCAAGATGGACTATGGAAATTAGGTAGAGATATGGATAGAGTGCTTTGGGAGCATAGGATGGAGAGGCTTAGAATGTTAGGACCAAAAGGGCAATTAGAGATGATCAAGTCTAGTGGTCGTTTTGGAGACATGGAGCCATTTGGTTATAGAAGTTCAAGGAATCTTGCTAAGATAAGGGAATCAAGTGAAATTAGGAAAAGAATATAAAATTTTCAGATGCCAGGAAGAAAGGCATTTGAGTTAGTAATAGGCAGCCTTGGATCACAGAGTATTCTAGAACTGAGGACTGTCTAAGTAAAACTTAGCACTTAAACTGGCCAAAGGTAGACTCTGTAACTGCTTTGTGTACCTGTAATATAACAATAACCATGTTTTATAGTACATAAAGTACTTTAACATACATTATTTTGTTAGGTCCTTATAATCTTGTAGTCAAGACGCATTGTCATTTCTGTTTTACAAATGAGGAAACTTTAGTAATTATGCAAAGGTCACAGAACTGGTAAATCAGGGAGACAAGACTAGAACTCACTACCCATTGTATTACCTGGTGTGTGTGAGTGCTGTTTTTGTTTTGTTTGTTTTTAATACTGAAGACACTGATAAGCGTGACTCACTAAAAGAAAGACACAGTCCTCCTAGCTACAAGAAGGAACTTGAGGTGGGCAGTGGGATGGGGGCAGGCAGAGAACTGGCAGGGAGCCTAATTATTCTAACTTGGAGCATCTTCCCTGCCCTTTCAGATGCTGCTGGGTTACACCTTGGGCCCCACCCATCCTAGTACTACTTTAAAATTATTTTTGCTGGAAGCAGGCAAGTTAGTTTCTCAAGGTTTCTTTTCCAAGGGCTTCCTGATGCACCTAGACAGAGGGAAAGAGAAACTAAATAAAAACTTGTAAGGCTTTATCAGAATGGTGATGAGAAGAAAATTGAATTTATATTTGTAGAATGTATTTTATTCTAGCCCTTATGTGCTTAGGCATTTAATGTATATTTTCACATAATCCTTAGAAAAGTCCCATGAAGTTTAGGTATAATCTCTATACACAGTTGAAGAAACTGAGGTGAAGTTAAATCACCCAAAGTGATATGTGACTGAATTAGAGTTGGAACCCAGATCCTCTGACTTTCAATACCATGTTGTGTGTCTTTTCCATTATAGGATGTTGCCTGGACAGTAGACAGGGGTGGAGAGAGAGAGAGCAGAATAGAGACAAAAAGAAGTTCTCTAGAAGCTATAAAATGGAAAGAAACTTGTTGCTGTGTGTAGAAATGATAATGACCCCACAAAATATACCTTCAATTTAAAATGGCAGCAGAGGCCGGGCACGGTGGCTCATGCCTGTAATCCTAGCACTCTGGGAGGCCGAGGCAAGAGGATTGCTTGAGCTCAGGCGTTTGAGGTTGCAGTGAGCTAAGATGATGCCACTGCACTCTAGCCAGGGTGTCAAAGTGAGACTCTGCCAATCAATCAATCAATCAATACATACATACATACATACAAACACACACACACACACACACACACACACAAGAGGAAAGTGATGAGGGTGGGTCCGTCATGGTTGAAAGCTCTCTGAAGGGGCAGCACTAAAGAGTTTGAGGATGTTTACAGACATCCTGTTGTTTCTGGGGACAGGGGAACAGCACGCTGAGGATGCAAGGAGTAAATGACATTCGGAAGCAAAGGAAAGGAATCACTTGCTGCTTGCTTCTACCCCTTAGAAATAGGAGAGAGTATGTAGACAGTTGAAAACACATCAGAATCATCTGGAGTTCCTGTTTGTTTGACTTTTGGCAGTGCATTCCATCCTGTTTTGAAGAGAAAAGCCCTCTGGGTCTTAGCAACATATCAGCAAATTTGGCAGTAAGTGGTGGGTGCTGGGGCAGAAGCTTTCAGCAGGGGTGCTGCTGTCACTGTTAGGGCTACAGAGACTTTAGTGGAGATAAACTAGATTTATGTGGCCATTTCTTAGAGTTCAGAATTTTCATGTGGGAGAGGTTTTAGGCTAAGCAGAGGAAGGGGTGTGTGTGTATGTGTATGTGTATGAGGTGGGTGGGGAGGGGGAAGGAGACAGGTGGTGGTGGGGCAGAACAGGTGTGTGGGCCTGTCCTGAAGCTATTTAAATAGCAGCTATACTTATTTTACTTCCATTGATTCTTTTTTTAGAAAGGGTGGAGGGGGAGCTAAGGCTTCCCCCATAACCACCTAAGCCATCCCTTGGGTGCTGTCCTTGATATAGTTCCTTTTTTTATATTAATACTTCTTTTCTAACTATTTTATTGCTTATCAGTAATTCTTTTCAGCTCTTAATTGGCCTAGGATTTAGTTATTCCTGTTGCCCTCATCTTTTAAGCTATTAAAAAAAACCCTATCATTTTATTTTTTCTCCATCTAAATTCTAGCCTTCTAGCTCTCTGGGAAGAAAGAGGCAGAGTCTAGTGTGTGTGTGTAAATCAGATGAAAGGGACCAATGGTCTTAGAAGGAGTTATAAGGTGATCTGTGGGGATTTTTAATGAAAGGGGGGGGGATAATTTGAATGTAACAACATTTACAAAACCTTTAGGTTTATCTCTAGTTTGAACCAACCACACTTATTTTACTTCCATTGATTCTTTTTTTTTTTTTTTGAGACAGAATTTCACTCTGTCACCTGCTCTAGAGTGTCGTGGCATCAGGCTAGCTTACAGCAACACCTCAAACTCTTGGGCTCAAGCGATCCTCCTGCCTCAGCTTCCCGAGTAGCTGGGACTACAGGCATGCGCCACCGTGCCTGGCTAATTTTTTTTTTTTCTGTTTTTAGTTGTTTGGCTAATTTCTTTTTATTTATAGTAGAGACGGGGTCTCGCTCTTGCTCAAGCTGGTTTGGAACTCCTGACCTTGAGCGATCCTCCCACCTCGGCCTCCCATAGTGCTAGGATTACAGGCGTGAGCCACCGCACCTGGCCAATATAAATTTTTAGACTGTTGGGGAATGTATAGGTATGTCAATTTAAATAAAGACAATATATTCTACCCTAGTAGAACCATATCATCTGATAGGAAAGGGAAAGTCTCTTAGAGCCAGACTCTTTCTCGTATCCCCTGAGACATAGCCAGCTTCCTTCAGAGTCAAGATCCAGACTCAGATCTTACCTTTTCTCTTTTCTGACGCTGCATTGTATATGAAAGTCTTTGGGATAGATGTTTGGGTCAGCTCAGCTTTGGTGTGATTCATGCTTATCTCCTCATTTCTGTTTATATTTTATCCAGATCAAGAGGCAACTGCCATTGAAAGATATTGAGTGACTGTTTCCAAGACAGCAGGCATAAGGGAAGCTGCCAGAAGTATTGACCGAAGCTTAAATTAGCTAAATGGTAAGTACGTTGTGTAGTGAAACCTGGGCATACCAATAGAATTGGGTGGTTTCGGAAGCCTCTACAATTTTTCCACTACTGCAAGGGAGGGAGGAAAGTCAGTATTTGTTGATGGCCTGTTATGAACTAAATACTAAGTACTTTACCTGTTTTCTGCTTTAATCAACCATTCAACCTAATGAGGGTAAAAATCCTTGTAGGAAGTCGACGACCTGAAGAAGTAGGCTTAGCTATCATATATTGAATATTTGTCAGGCACAGTCCTGTTTGACATATGTTATCTGCCTTGATATGTGCACCAACCTTGTGAGGTAAGTGCTGTTATCATCATTACAAGGAAATGAGGTTAAATAACTTCTCAAAATACACACAGGTAGTTAACGGTAGAACTAAGTCTCAAACCTGGGTTATTTTCATTATGTTATAATGTTTCTCTTTTGAGAAAGTTACTTTTTGTTGAGGCAGTGACTGATTTAACCTTTAAAAAACAAAGCAAAATAATCAAAAACATTTTGATCAACATCCAGCTCCTTTTCCTAGCCCTTTCTGGATTTTGTGTGCTAATATTATATTGGCTATTGTTGGCTAAGGCAGAGAACAGCACTAATGAAATAGAAGAGAGAAGTGAGAACTCAAACAGTGAGTGGCCAGGAGACCTAGTGGTCTTGGTTGCCACTGGTAGCTGGATAATAGTTAGAGAAAGGTTCTCTGGGGAAGTAGAGCAATAGGGCAGCTCAGAATGAGTCTGGGGAATAAGTTCTAGTCATAGGAATGACTGGGCCTACTAAAGGAATCTTAACAAGACCTCTCATTCTTATGTCTACCCTTCGTAGGAAATGGGTGTAGTTAGAGATGATACAAAACTCTCCTTGAAGGAGTGGGAAACTTCAAGGCAAACTTTTGCCCTGTTAATTGGCTTAGGATTCTTGTCCTATCCTTTCCCTGGAGCACTTTTCCTGCCTCAAGGAACTGAGTTATGCAATTAATTTCTGGTTGGGTGAGTGACACCCAGTATTTGGTCTCTTTTTATTGAAGCACCAATGTTTTCTAATATACTTGGTGAAATTTTGGGGAAAATAATCATTTTCATCAGTAAAAGTTATTACATATACTTATTATACATAGAATATTTTGCTCTATACTGGGGCTGATGTTCAGATGACAGAAATTGACCATTTACTACATGCCTAGCACAATTCTTAGAGCTAAGTATATAGCATTAAACAAAAATAGAAAAACTCTTTGCTCTAAGGATTATATTCTAATGGGTAGAAACAGATAAAAAGGAATAGATAAATAACATCCACTAGGTGATAGGTGTCAAGAAGAAAAAAAAGTAGGTAAAGTGACAGAGAATGATGGGGAGCTAAGGGATTGGTTCCTTTATATTAATATAAAGTGCTCAGGGGAAGCCTCTGATGAGGTGATATTTTAAGCTAAGATCTAAAAGAAGTGAGGAATCCAGCCAGGGAGATATCTGGGAGAAAAGCATACCATGCAAAGGGAACAGCAAGTATAAAATCCCTGAAGTATGAGTGTGACTTGTCATATATAAGGACCCACAAGGAGGCCAGTGTGGCTGGAGTGGAGTAGTAGGGAAAGAACAGTAGGAACCAAGAGTGATGGGACCCAGACCATGTAGCACCTTGCAGCCAGGCGACACCTTTGGAGTACGTTAGTTATTCTAAGTGAGGTGGGAGCCACTAGAGAGTTTAGAGCAGAGGAGTGACTTGATTTGACTGATGTTTTAAAAGGCTCACTCTAGTTGCTATGGGAGAACAGACTATGGAGAGTGGGGAAAGATGGGCAATGGTTGGGAGCAGGGAGACCAATTAGGAAGTTTTGCAGTAATCAGTGGTCCAGGGGAGGGATGATGGTGGCTTGAACCTGGGTAGTAGTGGTGGGTAGCCAGAAAGTAATGGATTCTAGACATATTTTGAAGGCAGGGTCAAATTCTAATTCTCCCCATAGAGATGTTTGATCGTTCTGGAGTTAACCTCTGCATCATGTGGGTTTGAGTGATCCCTGGTAAAATTCTAAAATTGACTGATCAAAGGATGAGAACAACAGAATGACCCCTAGAAGCCAGTTTGTGTTCACTAATAATAAGTCATGCTAACTGATAACAATTCTCTTTTTTTCCCTTTAAGCTTTGCCATGATTTTATTTAAACTATAAGATCAGTGCAAGTTCATTATAGAAATATTAGAGAATAGAGTTAAGCAAAAACAAAGAAAAAAATATCACACCATCCAGAGATAATTACCATGTAGCACTTTAATATATATCAAGGGCATTTCGTTTTTGAAAAGATCATAGACTGTAGGATTATGAATATGCTACGAAAGTAATGTTTCTTAAGTGCTAAAATTAGGGAATGTTTTCTCATGTGGTAAGACAATGAGACAAAATTTTGACTTGGCTTTCGAGCTGATTGAATAATTGCGCTCAGGAATTATAGTATTGATTAAAGTTTATCTAGAGGGAGGGATCTGTTTTTAGTGACATTCTAGAGGGCTGAGGTCTTGTTGTGTTGCCCAGGATGGCCTTGAACTGAGCTCAAATGATCCTCCCGCCTCAGCCTCCTAAGTAGCTGGAACTATATGCCTGGCAATGTGTAAAGAATATTTAGACAATGGATTGAAACTAGGAATTTGAGATGCAAAAAATAATAAATAATTTAAGCTAAAACTTACTTGGCATTTAAGATGGACCAGCTACTAGTCTAAGCACTTTGCGTATTAACTCATTTACACTTACTGTAACCCTATGAAGTACGTATTGAAATATAGAGACGTCAAGTGACTTGTCCAAGCTCACACAGCCAGTAAGTTAGTGGAGTTTGAACTTAGGCTGTCTGGCTTCAGAGTCTGTAATCTTTAATCATCGCACCATACTGCCTGCAAAAGAAATAAGAATTAAGCCCCATATTTAGGCTATTAAAAATTAGATTTAACAGTTTACTTGAAAAAAAAAATCAGTATGAACCTACAGATTGTTAATGTGGCTGCCAGATTAGTTCATGAAATCTTAGACTTCATTATTAAAACTAGGTAGACCAGGTCATCTTTCAAATCTGCCTCTCTCTCTCTACCCCTGGTTCAAGCCCTTTTCCCATCTCTTGCCTTTACTATTCATAGCACCCTAGGTTATCCTGTTACAATGGTCTTTCAAACACTGCAGTTCTGATTGTGTTATTCTGTTGCTTAAATCCCTTTGCCCAATACACATTGCAAATTTGCTTCCCATATCCACTTGGCAGGCATGTCGTGTGTTTTGGAGGGTCTGCACAGTGATGTTCTTTTTATTTCTTCTTCTTTTTTAAAATTTGAATTAGTTGGCTACATTTAAGAGATTTCATATAAAAGTGTGGCATGATCTTACCTCTTAACCATGGTCCTATCAGGTCCCTGTAACTCATCTCCATTATTGGTCTGATTTCTTTGGCATTTACGTTTGCAAACTTTGGCATAAAGGCTAAGTATCTTTCCTAGAATGTAGTGCCCAAACCTGAAAACAGTCCCCTTGATGTAGTTTGGCCAATACACAATACAATAAAACTATTACCTTCATCCGTTTACCAAACATTTATAAGGTTCTCATATTGCCCTGTCACTGTATTCAGTGCCCAGGATAGAAAAATGAAGATAACACAGTCCCTGCTCACAGAGCTCACAGCCCAGTACAGGATGACAAATACAAAAATAAATATCATGGGTACAGTGATAGAGGCATCTACAAAATTTAATACGGTGCATTTTATTGGTGAGGGTTGTGGGGAGGGAGAGTTTGAAAAGGCTTCATAGAACAGATGATGTATTAAAAGATATTTACCATCAGAATAGCACAGGGGAGGCTTGGAAGGAAGGGGAGAAGGGAGATAAGGGAATTATAAATGTTCTTTAAACAGTACAACCTCAGCCTCTGCATTTGCTTTGAGATTTCAGGGGCCTCAAATCTACCACTCAAACCTTATTAGTTACTTACACTATTCTTCCCCTTGTACCTTTCAGGGTAACCATGCTGAATTACTTAAAGTTCCCAAAATTCAGTATTGTTTTATTTGCTTGTCCCTTCCTCCCTCCCTCCCTTCCGTCCAGCAAACAATTATTTTATACCCTTTATGTACTAGACACTGTTCAAGGTGCTGGGGGTACAGCAGTAAAAAACAACTACAAATGCAAACAGCATGTTTCTGGCCTCATGGATCTTACATTCTGGTAAAAAGAGTCAGACAGTAAACAATTCCTTAAGTAATCCCTTGGTTAAATATGCCAAGAAGAAAAATAAGTAGAATATTTTACCTTAGAGCTGTCCAAAGATGGAATGATTTACCTTGGGAGGAAGCGAGTGTTGTTCCTGTCATTAGAAGTGTTTGAACAGGAGCTGAATGACTACTTGCTAGATAACTTTTGCATTGAGTGGGAGATCTCTACTTCCTTTCCAACCGGAAGAATCTCTGTATGCTAGCTGGGCTACTAACCCTGAGTCTGTATGTCAAAAATACATGAATTTGTGATTCTAGGAAAAATTATTTAAGATCAGCAACTAAATAGAAACTCTCAAGAAATGGTGGTGAGATATGAACAGCCTAAAATTTTAAGACTGGTAACTAGAAGTGGTCAGGAGGAAGCTGCTTAAAAATAGCTCTTCCATTTTTTTTTTTTTTTTTAGATTAGGGATTGGCAAACTCTGGCCCACAGACAAGCTCACTGCCTGTTTTTGCAAATAAAGTTTAATTGAAACACAGCCATGTTCATTTGGTTGTGTACAGGATTATATATGGCTGCTTCACACTGCAATGTCAGAGTTGAGTAGATGGAACAGAGAGACCTTCCTGTAGGTCCTACAAAGCCTAAAGTACTTAGTATCAAACTAAATTGTATACTTATGTGTATACTATCAAACTTTAAAGAAAAAGTTTGTTGACCCCTCTTTAAATGACTGTTGGGAATAGGAAGTGAATCATGGCAACTGTGTTGGGAGAAGGGGCAGGGCAGGCCTGATTATGTTCTATTTCAGACCTTCCTGATCTGCTAGGACAGGAAGAAGAGCCACCCTCCAAAATGTTGGATAGGGTCACTTGGAACTAGGTTCAGGAACTTTGACAGAAAGGAACCCTGAATGAGAGACAACTGATACTGTATCTTTCTAATATGAACTGGGACTGAGCTAGACACTGATGTGAGGCAAATTGGCTTTAAAAGATGGGACTATCCTTCCCTCTTTTTACTTCCCTGATTTTCTAAGGTTTAATATAAACAATTTCCTTCCCAAACCCCACCTTCAGGCACAATTAATTACTTTGTGCTTCCAGTGCACATGCATGGTAAAATGTGCTAAGAAAAAAAAAAGCAGAGTGAGAAGACAAGGGTGCAAAAGGGTGGGTGCTATATTATGTAAGATGGTCAGGGAAGGCTTCTTCATCATTGTTTTATTGGTTACATCTGTCTGATTACTTAAAGGCAAGGGTCAGATATTCTAATTATCTTGGCAAAATGCTGGGTATGTCATAGATGTTCCATAAATGTTCCATAGATGGTCCATAGACTAAAGAAATGAGTTTTGCCTGACTAAACATACTTAGCAGAGTGAGGGAGGAACTATGAAGAGAGGCATATTTATCCTTTCCCTTTTCAGATGATTGGGGAGGTAGCAAACCATTTCTTTTCTGTGGCTATGCTTAGGGCCTAGAAGGTCAGAGATAAGTGACATCCTAACCCCATTTCCAATCCATATCCTTGTTTACCATGGGTAAAAGGGATGATCTTAGTGAATCACTATTTTTAGGAGGATTCTGCCTGGTAAAATTTTTCGAAGTGCTTCTGCTGACTTTATTGCATAGTGTTGCTATAAGGTAGGTTGGGATGACATTCTTTTATTTTTTCAGAGGGAGGAAATGAGGCACAGAGAACATCAGGAATGTGGCCAAACAGTGTAGTATTTTTAAAAGAATATGAACTTTGGAACTAGATTTGGATTCACTATCTGACTAACCTTATTACTAGCTGTGTTGGGCAAGTTTTAGGGTACCTGTTCCATAAGGTTATTTTGAAGGTTGAATAGAATAATAGTAGTAGTTACTATTTGTTGTGACTTATGTGCAAGGCATTACTATGCTAAGCACTTTACATGCCGAGGATTATTATATTATCTTTGTATGGATGAGAAAACCTCAGAGAAGTAGTTTGTTTGAGAACATATAAAGTAAACAGTGGATCTGGATTCCTGGAGAAAGCATGTATATAAGGTACTTAATATACTGCCTGGAGTATAGCAGTGCTCAATTTGTAGTTGTACTTATTTGTTGTTTGTACTGTTTTGCCATTATTGGTTTGTGTATAGAGTAGTGCTCAGAACTCCTCACTTCGTAAAAAATGCTTAAGTGTTTATAGGGAGGTGAATTTACACAATGGGAAGAATCCTGGATAGATAGAGTTGAGAGACTGAAGTCCTTGGCTTTGCTAAACTGCTGAAGAAATCACAGTATTTACTTCTGAGTCTGTTTCCTCATTTTCTAAATAAGGGGATTGGGTGAGATAGGTGGTTTTATTTTAAATAAAAGCTATTTTTCTTCAATATAGTCTTATAGGGGAAGCCCAATATGGTAAGAAGCTAAAATCACTTGTTTTGGTTGACTAAGTAAGAGGAGGATCCTGGAGCTCAGCCTGCTCAAAACCTCTCCCCTGCTCTCTTTCACCTGTATGACCCCAAGGGGATTTGCTGAGTCCAGTTTGAAAACCAGAGGACTAAATGATCTTTGGCTACCTTTTGGCCTGAATTCCCATTCTAAGGAATGGGGGAATATGCTTAAGTATTTTCTGCTTCTCCAGCACTTGGATCCAATAACTAGAGCTGGACAGCTTGCGAGTGATGTGGTTTTTCAGTATTTATGTTCCATTTACATGGCATAGACCTGCAAACCAGAAGGGGAATTATCCAACAGGTCATGGGAAAAGTATTGTGATTAAGACACTGTGCAGGTAGCACAGGGCTTGGGAGGAGATCATTCAGAGCGTTGCCACAGGACCTGATATTCTGTGCTATCTATATTCACTCTTGCCAACTGTTTCCTCTTTTGTAATCCATAATTAGGTCATTGACATTACTTTTACTATTTTCTGTTAATGGTCAGTGCCAAAGGGCTGACCAGCTATTTAATAATTAGGAGGCTCATTCAGCTATTCATTCATAAAATATTATGCACTTATTATGTGCTAGGCTCTCCCTGCTGAGTACTGAGAATACAGTGGTGAATAAAAAAACAAGTTGGAGGGACAAAATGAGGAAATAAAACTTCAGTAGACTGTGATAAGTGCTGTGATGGGATCCATATAGCAGATGTGAAAGCAAGAGAGAGGTACTCACCTGGCTGGGGTTTCAGGAAAAAGGTGCTCCAGAAGCTTCCAGAAGGACACATTGTCTAAGGTGAGATCTGAACAAATGAGAAGGAGTCAAGCTAGTAAAGGCCCAGAGGTAAGAGAGAGTGCAAGAATGTAGAGCTGATGCGTACTTTGAAGACAAAGCTGAAGAGGTAGGCAGGGCCAGATTATGAGGGGCTTTGTATGCCATATGGAGAATTTGGACTTTATCGTGAGAGCAACCAGGACCTTTAGAGGATTTTAAGTAGAGTAATGATGTGTAATACTTGCTTTCTCTTTATAGTTCCAGTAAGTAGTTGCTACATATTAACTGGGTTTAGCTTTTTTATTCCTTGTGCTATACTGGTTAGTTCATATCACTGAGAGTCTTGAACAGAACATATAAAATTGGCATTAAAAGCCAGATATATAAAACAGTGGTATAATTCCTGGACTCTACTAATTTGGAATTATGATAATTTATAGATAGGACTATACTAAATTTTAATATTTCCTTCTTTTTAAAAGGGATTTAGGAAAACTGTAGTATAAGCTAGTATAGTATAAATTGGATGTGTTGAGGGAATGTTATGGTTTGAGGGTAAGCTGGGTTTTTTTAAACCGTTTTATTGAGATATAGTTAATATATCATAAAGTTCATCTCTTTAAAGTGTACAACTTAATGGGGTTTTTTTTGTGTTTTTTTTGAGACAGAGTCTCACTCTGTTGCCCGGGCTAGAGTGCTGTGGCGTCAGCCTAGCTCACAGCAACCTCAAACTCCTGGGCTCAAGCGATCCGTCTGCCCCAGCCTCCTGAGTAGCTGGGACTATAGGCACGTGACACCATGCCCAGCTAATTTTTTCTATTTTTGGTAGAGACGGGGTCTCGCTCTTGCTCAGGCTGGTCTTGAACTCCTGAGCTCAAATGATCTGCCCACCTCAGCCTCCCAGAGTGCTAGGATTACAGGCGTGAGCCACCGCACCCAGCCAGTGGTTTTAAGTGTATTTATGAGGATATGCTGTTTTAAAGCACTTTGTAGATGCATCATGTGTCATTTGTCTTCCAGTAACTGCTATGCCAATACAAATCTTTTGTATCTTTTCATTTAAAATTGGTTTATGGCCGATATTTTTAGTTCAGCACTCCTACCCCCAACCCTCACCCCAAATTCTATGTATAAATTGGTAAGGTTTTGACTGTACCACTAGGCAAAAGGCCAAAGGCAAGAGTTTTTGAAAGGGAAAAGGTGTCTTTCTTATAAGAATATATAAACATAGGAGTTTTTTTCTTTCTCTATTTTTGAGAATAAGAAGCATATAGGCTGGGGGACACAGGAGAAGGGAAGGCCAAAAGAGGCAAATATGAGAGAACAGAAAGATGTATCCAGAGAAGCAGAGTGTTGGACAGGGAGAAATAATCAGAGGGAGGGCAAGCTCTGAGAGGCCAAGGGAGGAAGGGAGGTTTGGTCTTTTGACACCTCTAAGCCTTGGTATTTTTTAAAGAGCTGAGAACACGGGCTCCATCTGGTGGCTCCAAGCTCATAGTGCAGTCAGTGGAAGAGCTCTACAGGTTGGAGAGAACTGGCCTTTGGCATCTCCTCAAGACCCGCTTTTCAGTTGTTTTTCTTTTGCCCTGGGCTTTCTCATGGGATCATTGTTGGAGTCAATTCTCTCTCAAATTGTGGTGGTTTTACCTTATGGCTCAGGTTGTGTTCCTTACCACCTTTTCCCCGAGTTTTGAATCTAATATTTTCAGACTATATCACCCAATACCCTTATAGTTGCTGACATTTTCTGACACCCTGGGTCACTGCCCTTAATTTCCCAACAACTCCAGACTCTATTTTAATGTCATTCTTTCCAACACAATTCATGTTAATTTTTGATGCTTTCAATGTATATGCCAGTGATCCTTGAAATACCTTTGCCTCTCAATTATTTCTCTCTTCTAATGATCTTGTCTTTTACTTCTTACCACACCCTACAACAGTCCTATGATTATACCTTAGTTTTGACATTATCAATAATTGTACCCCCTCCATAATTTTAATTTTCTGAAATCCCTCCCTGATTACAATCTCCTGTATTTCAAGCTCATTTCCTTTAGTACCCTGACTCCAACAATCTTTCAACCCCCATTGTGACCTTCAATTCATTGGTCATATTACATTTTCACTGGTCTTCATTTCTTTAATATTCTCTTTCCACTTTACTAAGTGAGCTTAAGTTCCCTTACTCATAACCCTTAACTCCCTTGTCCTTGCTCTGTTACACAGTATTTGCTTGCAGTGCTCCAACTCGGGTTCAGTCCAACTCTGGCTTCTCTATACCATCATCTGTTTAACTGAACAAGACTGGAGAAAAAGACAGAACCTTGTTAATTGGTTTCGCTTTAAATCATGACCGTGAATTTCAAGTGGGCCCCTAGTGTTGCCCAGCAGTTGTTCTGTATTTCCCGTTCATCCAGATGACCATTCCTGAAACCTGTAATACTTACCCTACCCCGTCATTATTTAATGATGATGACCTTCCTTTCTACATCAGTGAGAAAGCAAAAACAATCAAAAGAGAACTTCGCTAGACTCTACCACCATACCTACCTTCTTTCCCACCTCCCCAACACCTGTACCCACATATTCTACCTTCCTGCCTATTTCCATAGGTGGACTGTCTGTGCTCTTCTTCAAAGCGGGTCCTTGTACTTATATGCTAGAGCCCCATTCTCTCTCTTCCACACAAGAACATCCTCCGGAAGGTTTCCTCCCCCTTTTCAGAACTTGTCAAAATTTTCCTTTTTCTTGGATCATATTCTGCCAATAAAATAACATACTTTCTTTCTCGTCTTCAGAAAACAAAACTGTTAATATCAGCTACCTCCCCATTTCTTTGCTCTGCTTATAAGCAGAATTCAAAAATTATCTAATATTTGCTATCTCCAATTCATCTCCTTATTTTCTTTCTTAAACTCACTCTAGTAAAACTTTCATGTCCATCACTTGACCAAAACTGCTCTTGGCAGGTGACTTCCATGTTAAATTTAATGGTCTGATGTTTGTCCTCATCTTACTTAATCCATCAGCTTCACTTAACACAACTGATTGCTCCTTTCTCCTTGAAACACTTTCTTTGCTAGGCTTCCATGATACTGTATACTTTCTCAGTTTTCCATCTACCTTACTGACTTTGCTTTGTCTCCTTTGCTAGTTGCTCTAATCTCTACAGGTAAAAAAATACTGGCCACCTTGGGGCTCAGACCTTTGACTTGTTGTTTTCTCCATATTCACTCAGTTCCTTGGCAGACTCATCCAGATCATGGCTTTATAAACAATCTATTTGTTGTTGATGTACAGATTTCACAGATTTATGTCTTCAGCCCATATTTCTCTCCTGACCTCCATGCCCATATTTTCAGAACAGAACATATAAAAAATCTTTAATATCTCTATTTGGATGACTAATACATATCTCATAAATATGCCCCAAACTGAACGCCTGATCTTCCTTCTCCAGACTGCTCCCTCTGCAGTCATCCCCATTTGAATTAATGACAATGTCATCCTTGTAAAATTTAGGCCAGCAACCTTGGAGTCAAGGGATCCTTAATTCCTTTCTTTGTCTCACACTCCATGTGTAGTCCAAGAGAAAATCCTGTGGTTCTACCTTCATATGGCCAGAATTCTGACCACTTTTCACTGTCTATATTGCCACCATCCTGGTCACAACTGTCTTTTGCCTGGGTTACTCAACAGCTTCCTATTTGGTCTTCTTGTTCCCACCCTCATCCTCTATAGTCTATTTTTAGCATAGCAGTTCTATCAATCTTTATCTTATTTTTTACGTCATAATATATCGTTATCACCTAAAGTCCATAGCTTCAATTAAGGTTCACTCTTGATGTTGTATATTCTATGAGTTTGGAAAAATGTATAATGACATGTATCTACATTGTATACAGAGTGTTTCCCTGCCCTAAAAATCCTCTAATGCTTCACCTACTCATCCCTTCCTCTCCTTTTCTTCCTGGCAACTATTGATCCTTTAACCTGTCTCCATAGTTTTGCCTTTTCCAGAATGTTATATAGTTGGAATCATATAGTACGTAGGCTTTTCAGATTGGTTTCTATCACTGATTAACATACATTTAAAGTTCATCCATGTTTTTCATGGCTTGATAACTCATTTCTTTTTAGCACCAAGTATTATTCTACCACATGTATTTACCACAGTCCGTTCACCTACTGAAGGGCACTGTGGTTGCTTCTAAGTTTTGGCAGTTACAAGTAAAGCTACTATAAAGGTTTGCATGCAGGTTTTTGTGTGGACGTAAGTTTTCAACTTATTTGGGTTAATACCAAGTGTGCAAGTGATTGCTAGATCATGTGGTAAGAGTCTGTTTAGTTTTGGAAGAAACTGCTGAGCTGTCTTTCAAAGTGGTTTACCATTTTAGATTCCCACTAGCAATGAATGAGAGTTCCTGTTGCTCCACATCCTCTCTAGCATTTGGTGTGGTCAGATTTGGCCATTCTAATAGGTATATAGTGGTATCTTGTTTTTAATTTGTAGTTCTCAAATGTATAATGACATGTATCCATAATTGTATAAGGGGGGTTTCACTGCCATAAAAATACTCTTACGCTTCACCTGGAGGTGTCTCTTCAAATCTTTTGCTCATTATTTAATCAGGTTTTCTTTTATTGTTGCGTTTTAAGAGTTCTTTGTATATTTTGGGCCGGGCGCGGTGGCTCACGCCTGTAATCCTAGCACTCTGGGAGGCCGAGGCGGGCGGATCGCTCAAGGTCAGGAGTTCAAAACCAGCCTGAGCAAGAGCGAGACCCCGTCTCTACTAAAAATAGAAAGAAATTAATTGG
>CAUYRT010033718.1:0-66336 GCA_963574885.1 Lepilemur ruficaudatus
CCAACTTTGTTTCCCTCCAAATCCCTTTGCATTTCCTTATAAGTTGTAAAATAAGCTTGTTGATTTCTACCTAAAACCCCCAAAGCAACAACAAAGCCCCTGTTGGATGTTGATCGGGATTGTGGATCATTTGGGGGGAAAATTGATGTTTTAATAGCACAGAGTCTGCAAACCCAGCACTGAGTACACGCTGCCGTCTTGGGTTGCCTTTGGTTTCTCCCAGCAGTGTTGTGTAGTTTGCTTTGCAGAGATCTTACATGGTTTTGGTTAGATTTATTCACAGCTTGATTTTTTTTTAATGCTCTTGAGAAATGGTGCTGTTAAAAATTTTATTTTCCAACTGTTTGTTGCCAGAATATTGAAATATAATTGATTTTTGTTTATTGTTCTTGGATCCAGCAGCTTTACTAGAGTTACTTCCTAACTCTAGTGTTTTATAAATGTTTTAGATTTTCCACACTGTGTCATGCTATTTGTGAGTTATGACCATTCTGCCTCTTGGTTTTCTCGTCTTTGAATCTTTTTCTCCTGTTGCCCTGGCTGGGCCCTCCAGCACAGCCCTGATGGGCACCTCCTGCTCTCGCTCCCAGCACAGGGAGGAAGCATGGACGCGTCATCACTGTGTCCAATGGTAGCCGTGGGTGTTTCGTAGGTACCTGTGTCTTAGTCCTTTCTGGCTACTGTAACAAAATACAGTATCGTAAACTGGGTCACTTAAAAACACAGACATTGATGGCTCACAGCTCTGGAGGCTGGAAGTGCAAGATCCCGGCGTGGCAGAGGCTGTGTCTGGTGATGACTCACTTCCTGGTTCATAGACAGCGCCTTCTCGCTGTGTCCTCATATGGTGGAAGGGGCGAGGGAGCTCTCTGGGGTCCCTTTTATAAGGACACTGGTCCCATCCACGAGGCTCCATCCTCATGACCTCATCACCTCCGAAATGCCCCACCTCTTCATACGACCACATTGAGAATGTTTTGTGTTCCTCTTCTGTACATCTGAAATCGTGCCAAAAAATAAAAATAAAAAAGAGGGTGTGAGCTGACCAAGGCATGCCCACACACCTGTGGGGAAGCAACAACTAATCCAAGAAATGGAACAGAGGTGGGGAGACACCGTGTGCCCATTGAGGAATCAGCCCAAAGGTCCCAAGGAGGCTGCACCTGCAACCACCCTTTCAGCACGGTTCTCCCAGACCTGCTCCAAGTGTCGCGGTTTAAATGGTTTGAAAGTGTCAGGCGCCCCTCCTCGTCTCGCCACGTTGGCACTTATGTTGGCTTTGGGCCAGGAATAGCTGATACGCCCTGCACATGATGACAGCTTGGAGAATGTGAAAATGCAGAATTTTTATCATGTCTAATGACATGATACATACAGAGATGTAGAGTACACGCTTAAGAGCAGAACGGGGCCCTTCAGCTTTAAATCATGATTTCACGTGTGGTGCACAGGAGTCATGGGTGACATCTTTCCCAAACATGGCCATTCTCCCCTCACTGAGCATGAAGCACGTCATGTGACACAATTTCAGTAAATTTCTTGGGAGATGCGCTGGCACCACCTTGAAGATCACATGGGGATGTTATTGTGGCCCCAATAACCACCAGTCGTAGCATTTCCTCTGGCCAGTTGCTGCCCCAAGGTCGCTGTGACCCCCATTTGAGGCAGGGAGCCCCCGACCGTGGGGCCACAGGGCACGCAGAGCTCCCCCGGGTCCTTGCCTGACGCACCAGGGCTGGGATCTGACGTTACGTGCCGGGGCTCTGGAGTCCGTTATCTCGATGTGACGTGGTGGCACCTCCCCTGCACGTCACACTGCTGCGGGCACACCTCCAGCTCACGTCCACATTGCATTGGCACTGGGTACGATCCAATCAGATGCAGCATAAGGTTCCTTTGTTGCATTTTCACAAGGTCTGTTGGCAGGGCCTGCAGGTATCTGGACGTTCCAGTCCTACCAGCTGTGGGACCATCTTCATTACACTGAGCCACCATGAAGCAGAACAACCACTTCTTTCAGTCTCATCCAGTTTGCCCAAAGCCATATCAGCATGGCCTCGGGGCTGGCCCTATGCCTGTCTCAACAATGCGGCTACTCAAAATGCAGGTGGCCGAAGCGTCCACCTCCAGCATGGAGCGTTCAGAAAAGGGGAACAGCTTACATTCACCTGTTGACCGACTTCCAAAATCATCATCAAATTCGTGTGGTTGTTGTTACTGTCATTTCTGTTTAACTTAGCTCTTAGGGGCTTAAAAAAATAAGAATAATCATTCAAGCATGCTTGGGAACTAAAGAGAGAACACAACTATTGCTTCCCACATTGTCAAACTCAAACACATACCCTCTGACGGACGAACACAGCCTCTGAGCACAGAGCTCAACCCCCTGCTCGAAAGCTGGTGGCTTTGCTCTCTGTCCCGGATGACTTTTGACCTCCCCGTCTTGTCCTTGGGCCTCTTGGGCCCGTCCTTCCATGCCCAGTGCAGGGGCAGCTCCGCCCTTCCTCCCGGAGGACATGCAGAGACAGCTCCGTCCATGGGGCCTGCAGGGCACAGGGTGCCCCTTTGGGACGCACATGACAAAAGTGTCAGCATTTCCTTCTGCTGTGACTTACACACTGAGCTCCTTGCTGGCTGGCGTCATATGGGCATGTGGGTATATGTGATCATGAATAAGACAGGCATGGTGTTCTGATAATCAGTGGATTTTATATCAACATTTCTGCCAAAAATGACAAGTGGGCGATCTTATATATACCTTTGGTGACTGAGTTTCATCTCACTTGCCAGGTCAGAGGGACAAAAACACGGGTGCAAGGTGTCTCATGTTGAAACAGCCTTGTAGGGCCATCCCTGGGGTCTCCAGGGCCACACAGAGCTGTCGCTGAGTGGCGTCTGTCCTGGGGGAAGGAAGGGAAGCAGCAGCCGCGATTTCCTACTCTGGGTACAACGTCATCCTGTAGCAAGGATGGACAGTCCCACACTTAAACCCTAAACCGACTTGCTTCCAACCACTCACCACCGCCATGTCCCTGAATCCAGAAGGTGACTTACCACCCTGCCACGCCACCTGCGTTTGAGTCACCTGGGCTCCAGCTGAAATGCAGGTTCTGGTCGGGGGTTCTGGGCAGGGCCTGAGACTCTGCATTTCCAGCCAGCTCCCGGATGTGGTCTGAGGACCACGCTTTGGGCCGTGAGGGTCTAGAGAACTTAAATAAGAGCCCAGCACGTTCCAATGACACGAGTGATACCTTTGCCACTCACAAGCTTAGGGCAGCTCAGGGAGCCAGCACTGTCCTCCATCAGAAACTCCTCTCTGGCCAGCCCTTGCGTGTGGTCCTCTCCAGCCCGCCTGAAGCCCCCCGTGAGGTGCTGGACATCTCAGGCTCAGGCCCTCTGCACCACCTGCCTCTCTGCCCCTTCCTCCCACCCTGGGAGAGGACCATGGGGACTCTCGGTGGCCGCTGCTCTCTGGCTTCTGGCTGGAGTAGGCTAGGCGAGGGTGGCATGGACATTCTTCTCCCTAAGTAATGCTCTTGTCTTCCGGAGAACTATGGCGTGTAGGGAGTGGAGGGTCCAGCATGCTGCCATGCCCGGTGAGGACGGCTGTTGCTATCGTTAGAACTATTTCTTATAGTCATTAAACCTGGAGGCTCTCGCTCAGTTCTCTCCTTCAGGAAGCCCTCCCAGATTGTGTGAACCTTCAATAATATCCTCCTTCTTTGGACTCATTCAACAAATAATTCGGCCCCTCATGTTGAGCTGTCTTCTTTCTCTTTTTCCCAGTTGCCTTTAAGAATCAGTCTGGTCTCCCCAACTCGACAGGAAGCTTCAACTGATTCTCTGGGCCAACTTTTCCTCTGAAGAGGAAAACTGCAAAATGCATCTAAAACTCAAATGATTCAAAAAAATGATATGAAAATATTTTTATGTGTGTCTTCCATTTTTGGTAATGTATTTGGGGAAATGTCTAGAAATAATGAAACACTTTTTAAATCAACTTTTAAAAACTGCTTTATTGAGCTATCACTTGCATGTCATGTGAGTCACCCATTTAAAGTGTCAAATTCAGTGGTTTTTAATGTAGTCAAATAATTGGGCAATCGTCAGCACAGCCAATTTTAGAACATTTTTATCAACTCAGAAAAAAACCCCGTCCCTGTTAGCAGCCAGCCTCCCTCACTGTGTTCTGTGCTGTTGGTACACACTTAAAACACAAGGAATGCAGGAAAAATGCATCGCAAATACGAATTTTCTGTCTGCATTGTCTGTGGTTCTGATTCTGATTGTTATTATTATTTTACTGGATATGCTTTAGGAAAGTTGGATAGATGGCGTGGAGATTCACCTGTTTTGCAGAACATCCCCGTTCACCTGTCTCCGTGCGTACCTGAGGCAGAGGCCTCTTCCTTCCACTAGAGGGCGCGGCATCGCGGCGGCGCCCGCTCCACCTGGCTGCCCACGCACCCGGGCCTCGCCCCTGTGGAGGCGAGAGCCGGTTCCCGCCGGTCTGGAGCGAGCTCCCAGCTTGCGCCTGTGCTGTCGGAGACTCCAGGAAGGAAGGTTTCATTTACCAGCCAACTGCAGCCTTGGTCAATCCAAAAGGGGAGACGGGGAAACAAAGAGAGCACTGTGCCTGGCAGGTGTGGGTGACAATAATACTGCCATTTACTGAGTATTGACAAGGTGCCTGGCACGACACTAAGAACGTTACACGCATATCTAGTTTAATCCTCACGGCGACCTCCCGACATGGGTCTTACTATTTTGCCCAAATTACTGATAAGGAAGCTCAGGGAAAGAGCCCTAGTCACTCACCTGGAAGGTCTTTCCTGACCTTAAGACGAGTGTAAATGATCAGTTTGGGTAGAGGGAGAGACCACCTGGAACTGGATGGCCTTCTGAGGTCCTCAAAGCTCTAGAACCCGAGAATTCCGACTTCTACAAAACCTGAATCGTTGGCTGGCCCTCGAACAAAAGCACAGGATCCTTTTAAATGGGAAACACAGGAGAGACGTGTGTTTGGTGGGAGTGGAGAAGCCCAGTTTCAACGTAAGTGAGGAATGGCTGGCTAGGTATGGGTCGCGTGAGAGCTCGACCTCTGGCAGTGTCCCCAAACCACCCTTGCGGGTCTGATCCCAGGAATGGGAGCCCCTGGGCCCCACCTGTCCCCAGGTTTACTGTCCCCACCTGACAGTGCCAGCCCAGAAGCAGCCGTCGGTTCTCCATCTTCCACCCAGGCTCCTGGCTATGGGGCTCACAGTGCTCATCTTAAAGCCGTTGACATGATCAGCGGCAGCGTCCCATGTGACCCAGAGCACCCGACATTCAAGAAAGACTCCAGGTGGGGAGTCCTTGTCTTCACTTTGAGACAGAGCGAGCCTCGCTTTTGTGACAGCAGTCCAAGCTGGACTGTCTGAAATCCCGACCGGCGTCGGAGCCTGTGGTCTGCACACACCTCTGAGCCCCGACAAGCAGCCCCCGCCCTGAACCCTCGCCAAGTGTGCCACTCTCCCCCCCACCCAGAGCCCCCCATCCCGCACAGGCAGCAGTTACAAAAGCCACTGGGCAGAGCATCCCTGTGGCCACCAGACGTACCAGGTGGCCGAGGCACATGGCTCAGACTTCAGGACTTGGGTCAGTGAAGCGCCTGGCATCTTCTGAGCCCTGAAGGTTTGTTTCCAAAGTGGCATGTTGTAAACACAGATCCTCCAATGGGAGGAGCCCCACTCCCTGTCGCCACGTAATGTGAAGGCGTTGTGCACATTTGGTCGCTCCGAGGACTCTCAGGGACGTTGGGGGCTTTGTCCTACTTGGGGCAGGAGTTACTGAGGCCTGGGGGATTTTGACTCCTTGTTTCCTGGGGTGCGAGTGGAATTCCGTGGGGGCTACCTGAAGTCTTCCTCCTTCACCCTCGTGTTTGGGGCCCTGCGGTAGCTGCAGCAGCGTCCCTGGGTCCTGCCTGAGGGGCTGCCAGGAGCCGGCATCCAGTGGCCCCACCCACTCAGCTCTATGAGCTGCTCTGACTTTCTTGAGGCCTGCAGGGCAGCAGCTGCCATCCCATAAAACCCAATTGGGCTCCCCCACCTGTGCCCCTTCCAGCTCCTCCCCAGCTGGCCTTTGAAGTGTGTCTGAACTGGCAGCGCTCAGATGACACTGAAGTCACACGTCTACTGCGCTCTTATCTCCCCAGCGGTCTTTGAGGGGTGACACCTCGGCAGCCGCAGGCCTGTCTCTGGAGGGGCCTGTCCCCTGGGTGACCTCTGGGCTCTCTGAAGACGGCACCTGGGCCCGCAGACGGAGGGGCGGAGGTGGAGCCTCCCGCTGTCACTTGGGCCGCACCTGTGCGGTCTCTTCATGTGTCCCTCTCATCGCGACGTCTGCAGAGGCTGCAGCCCCACCCATCCCACCCCAGTGCTGGGCCGACACCCACACAGGTGCTACTGGCTGTCAGACCTTTCCAAATTGCCATAAAACATCCATAATACTTCCCCGTCTAGCCATTTTGTATCCACATTATTGTGCGACCATCACGACCATCCATCTCCAGAATGCTTTCCTCTTCCGGAACTGAAACTCCGTCCCCGTGAAGCACCAACATCCCATCCCCTCCCCAGCCCCTGACGCCCCCCACTCTACTTTCTGTCTCTGCGGCTGTGATGACTCCAGGACCCCGTGCATGAGGAGTTAGGCAACGCCGGTCCTTCCACGCCGGCCGACTTCCCTCTGTGCTGCTTCCTCACGAGCTACCCACGCTGGAGCACGGGCCGGCATTTCTTTCCCTTCTCAGGCTGACTAAGCATTCCCCCGAGTGGACGGACCACAGTTAGTTTGTCCACATGCCTGTGGACGGACATGGCTGCGTTCACGTTCTGGTCGTCATGAATGGTGCCACCGCGGGCACTACGTGCCACTGCCCCCGGAGACCCTGCGTTCCGTTCTTCCGGGCGTGGACACGGGGGTGGAGCGGCCGGGCTATGTGGTGACTTAATTTTGGGGGAGTCTCCAGGCTGTTTTCCACCACGACTGCGCCACGTCACGTTCCCGCCACCAGCACACACGGGCTCCGCTGTCCCCACATCCTCCCCAACCCGCGTTACTTCCCGCCCTTTGTTATAGCAGCCGTCCCACTGGTGTGACGTGGGACCTCGATGTAGTTTCGTGTCAGAGGGTTTTTAAAGCCTCTGTCCTCCAAACCGGCTGGCCGTCCTCTCCTGGAACGTCATTTTACACCTCTCATCCTCTCTCCTTTCTGCCACTACCGAGGACATAGTTTACGCAAGACGTGGCCCTGCTCCCTGTGCCAGAAACTAGCTGCGTTTGTTGTGATGAACTAGGGACTCTGGGTGCCGCGGGAACCCACCTGGGCGCTCGCTCGGAATGAGGCAGAACGTCCATGACAATCTCAATTATAGCCACCACCCGCCAGGCAGTGACAGGTCTTCACAGACCCCTGCACCTGCAAGGATCCGAGACCCCAGGGCCAGCCAGCCCTCGCCCCGGAAGGCAGACTCGACTCCTATTTTGCTGAGAGGAACTCGAGGCTTGAAGGCGCGTCCTCGGCTGCTACGTCCCGCGGCTGCAAAACTGCCGTCAGCAGAAGGCGCGTCCGTCTTCCACGTCATCCACACAGTTTGCTGCTGACATTCAGAACGGCCTCACCACTCATAGGGCTGTGCTTGCAACAAGGGGCCCAGGTAAATATTCAGACGAGACTGAAAGGGTCTGTATACAAAGGTATCTATTGGTTGCTGTTGATAATAGTTAAATTAAATAAAGTAAATAAGTGAAACCCTACATGCCCGTCAGTAGACACGTGGTTTAAAGTCAATGGACCACTGTGCCACTATCTGTAGATGTTTGCACAAGGAGAAATGAGCGTAGTGTGTACAGCCTCAGAAGCGTGCTGTAAGACAATGTGATTCCATTTCTGTACACGTGCTATACACGTATGTACACCATCTCCTGCTGGAAGCCGCCACTGCCGTGCCGGCCAGCAAACGCCCTCCCGTCCCCGCTGTCCAGCCCTGGTCTAGGCTGGAAAAATTCCGCCAACCCAGAGGAGCCCTTACTGAGTGGTGCTGTCCACGTGGCCTCTCAATGGCCCATTCATTCTGCACTCTCAGGGGTGGAGAGGAAGAAAAAGCGAGTGTTTGTGCGGGCCTCCGGAGACTCTGTGCCTGACAAGGCAGGTGTGTTGTGCGGCCACTTCGAGACCACAGGGGCGAAGGCGGCCGTCAGAGCGCGGCGCGTTAGAAGGTGCCAAGTATCTGAAGCTCCGTTAAGATCCAGCTGCAGAAACCCAGAGGTCAAAGTGCTTACGGATGCATAAAATGCGGATTTTTCCATAATTATTTAAATATGTGTTAATGAGTGCTACGAAACCCATCTGCGGGTGTCCATTAAAGGATTAGAAATCAGGGGAACTTGAAAAGGAGAAGCTTGAACGGTAGAAAAATCATGTGTTTGGGGGTCGAAATTGCCCCAAATTTCTATCTTGGCTTTAGTCCTGCCCCTCAGAGCAAGTCGCCCAAACTCCCTGGGGCTCCCAGCTATGAAACTCCCTAGCCCATCAAAACTCACCCATCCCTTGTACTGAATCAGATGAGCAAACAGGAATGGCTGTGCCACGTTGGGTCTCAGCACAGAGGGAAGGTGCCGTTTTGTAGCCAGAGGAGCCCAGATTGCAGACTGAGACAACGCAAAAGAATCTGACTGGCGGGGAAGATTTAAAACCCGACTCAGCTACGAGCCCCGTGGTCCTCTCGCCCTGCCCGGGCTGGAAGCTTCAAAGCGTCCGCTTAGCCCGGGGTCCCAGGTGGGGAGTGAGGCTTTTGCACCATGTGCTAGGACTGCAGGGATGCGGGAATGGCATTCCCTCGTTTCTCTTCCCCCAGCAAGGAGAGGAGGGAAGAAAGAAACCCAGTCCCAGGCCTTGCCGCATGCCATGCCTTTGACACCTAAGCTTTTACTGGAACGGCTACTTCCAAAATAAAGAAAGCAGTGATTTCAGGGTGTATTTTTTGCCTACGTTTTGGAGGATGTTTTGGGCCTTTCATCTCCCCTGAAGGCGTGTCACCTAATTATGCCCCTTTCATCCTGTATTCCCCAGCCAGGACGTGCCAGTCCCCTCCACGGCAATCGATTCCGACCAAGGGGTTTCCACATCCCGGCCGGTGCAGAGAGGCTGGGTGTTTGTGAATACCTGAATAAACTCCTTTAATCCAAAAACAAACTCCTCCTGAAAGAAACAGCCTGAAAAGGCCTTTCATAGAGTGTTTTCCAACGCCCCGGTTCACGGTTTCTCTGGATTTTGCAGTGCTTCCTGCTCTAATGGTCTCTGAACGCGTTCCCAGTCATGGCTCACTGGCCTGCCGAGGTCCCCAGCGTGAAAGGGGAAGAGGGAAAAAAGCAACAGAGCAGATGCTTACAGGAGCTGCCAGGACTGGATGGGTCGAGACTGAAAGGAAATACATGTGGCTGAGAGCGTGGTGCACTTTCTACAATTTTTTTAAGAACTGCTTCTCTGGGCAACGCTCTGAAGACGAGACTGCAGCCACACAGATGCTCACAGTGGGTGTGGCTGCTGCCAGGCTGAAAGCAGATTGAGTAAATTAACCCTGACGGCCTGGTGACACCAGTGTAATAGACAGATTTGCTTTCAGAAGATTCACAACTTGAACTGGAAAAAAAAAGTCTGTGTTATGGGGATTATAGCGGGTCCACACACAGGACACAGAACTGCCCCTATACGCTCCGCCACCCGGCCCCATGAGCACCTGCTGTGCCCGGGCTGCGGCCTGGACTCGGAGCTACAGGATTCCAGGCTGGGAACCAGCACCTTCCCCGGCTGTGATCGTGGATCTCTGATGTCCTATTGTAACTGTTTTGGGGGTGCCACTGACCAGGCCCACGTACAAATAATAGCGACCTTATCACGAATGCTGTGTGTTAAGAACAATTGTGATTCATGGGGGGAAGTCAAAATATCAACGTTAACAGGCTAGACTGACTCTAATTTAGAAAGAAGTTCTGCTGTGGGTAAAACACTATCAAACAACATCACGTACTACAGAGAAATGGTTAGTGAAAGGAAGAGTCCACCAACGTGGCCAACTTCATCGTCTTACTGTAAGAAATTGCCATAGCAACCACCGCCTGATCAGGGACATCCAGGCAGGAACCTCTACCAGCAAAAAGACTGTGATGCTGAAGGCCCAGATGATTGTTAGCATTTTTTAGCAATAAAGTATCTTAATTAAGGTCTGTGCATTTTAGACATAATGCTACTGCACACTTAATACGCTATAGTGAAATGTAAGCATAACTTTTGCACTAGAAAAAACAAAAAATCACATGACTCACTTTGTGGCTCTTCTGTTCATTCTTGCAAAAGTGTCTTTCGAGAGCAACAGTTTTTAATTCTGATGAAGTTGAATGTATCAATTTTTTTATAGGTTGTGCTTTTGGTGTCAGGTCTAAGACCTCTTTGCCTAACTCTACATCCCAAAGATGTCTTCCTTTCCTCCCAAAATGTTTATAACTTCATATTTTACCTTCCATTCCACTTTCTATTTTGAGCTAACTTTTGTACAAGATGTGACACTTACCTTGAGTTCACATTTTTGCCTGTGGATATTCAATTTCTCCGCTTTCCCTGGGTCTAAGGTTGAGCTTCAAAATAAATTCATCTTGCAGCTCCCAAATTTTCTCAAAACCCTCAGCCCAAGACCATCTGGTTTCACGTCACAAATACTTTTGTCGAAGGTACAGTGTTCCAATCAGCTACTGCAGGGAGAGCTAATGCGTAGACTTTGAAATGTCCTGCCCCGTAGGAAAGAGCTTGAGTGACAGGGGGATGATAATGTGGGATGTTCAGGACCCGGCTCTGCCTGTTGCCACGTGTGACCTTGAGCAGGTGACCCGCCCTCTCTCAGTCTCAGTTCCTTTCTCTCTCAAATTCGAATAATAACAGGCCTGGTGAAGGACCCCACGAGGGGACAGGTGCGAGGGGCCGGCACAGAACCCGGCCCGTGTGGCTTTCTGTGAGTAGTTGCTGTTAAGCTATGGCAGCCAGGGTGCTGGGCTGAGATTCCACTCCCTTTACTACTGGAAAGGAAGGATTTACGATCTTCCTTTTCTCATGTTGATGTTGGAGCCAACATTTATTGGTTGTAAATGTTAAAAATATAAACGCGCGCGGTAGAAATCCACAGACTGCCCATTTCATCCCATTACGGACGGGTCCACCGTCACACCTGGTCAAGCACTGAAGTTTATGTTTCCAACACCCAAAATACACTCCAGCTATAACGAGTATTGCTCCAGGAAGTTTGGCAGCTCTGCGGCCCTGTCTCAGGAAGAACGCCGATCATGGGAATCCGCCAAACCCTCTTTCCGGGCGTGCGGTGAGCCCACGAGGCTGGAGAGGATGGGCCGGGGGCGGGACAAGAGGGCCCAGGTACAGACAGGTGTCCCCTCCGTGCTAAGAGCATCCTCATGGCCCCCTCAGGGAAGCTGCGTGACGTGATCCCTGCGGGCAGACGAGGGCAGGGGGAGCCGAGGCCAGAGCAGCGGGAGTACAGGTGAGCATGGCATGGAGTGGGGGCCTCGCACTCAGAGCCCGGGAGGACTAAAACCAGAGCCCCTCTGACGGTCCTCCCGAGGAGGGGGAGCCGAACCCTGCTGGTGCATGGGTCCCCTTGGCGGCTGCGCCCTAAGCAGGGTGTGGTCGTCATGGTGCTGCGTGACATCCCGGTGTGGTGGGAAAGGCCAGGTTGCTGCTGCCTCTGCACATCTCTCTGGGGACACTTGCTCTGGGAACCTGCAACTGACACGTGAGCTGTCCAGGCAGCCCTGTGGCCAACGTGAAGACAGACAGAGACAGAGATAGAGATAAGGAAACGAAGACAGAGATAAAGAAACAGAGACAGGGAGATGGGGAGAGAGACCCTCCG
Source organism: Lepilemur ruficaudatus (assembly GCA_963574885.1). Classification (NCBI taxonomy): domain Eukaryota; kingdom Metazoa; phylum Chordata; class Mammalia; order Primates; family Lepilemuridae; genus Lepilemur; species Lepilemur ruficaudatus. The sequence continues at coordinate 11,958 of CAUYRT010033718.1, forward strand.
GAGCCGCAGAGCGGCTGTCTGCATCCTCCCAGCCCAGGCACAGACCTGCGAGAGAAGAACCCAGGAACCAAGCCCGCCCAGCCCTCCCTCTGCCACCGTGCAAGGGACCCTGAATGAGGACTGTCAGCTGAGTGCAGTCGCCCTGAGACCTGTGAGCCAAATAACTGATTGTTGCTGCATCAGATCCCTGTTGAGGGGGGACAGTTTGTCACATGGCAGGAGACCACGCATACGGAGCCCAGGACCTGCGTGAGCTGTTCACCTTCTCTTGGCTTCCATCAGTGAAATGAGAACCACGGCACAGACTTCTGAGAAGTGTTGTGAGAATCAAGTAAAAGAGCAAGTAAAGCAGCCAGTGCCACATGCCACATAGGGACACAGAATGTGGCCCCCACCTGTCTCGGTCCTGCCAACACCCACTGCACTCCAAACTCTCATCAGACTTCACATCATTCCGTGATTCCGTGTCTGCCCTTCTGCTTCGTGTGGAGACACTTGTCATTGAACTCGGGCCCACTCTAAATCCAGGATGACCTCGTCTTGACTTAAGTCGATTTTCCAAACGAGACCAGGGATTTGAATGTCAGCAAATCTTTTTGGGGGACACATGCAACCGCGATAACAGCCTTTACATAAGGGCCGTCTGGCTCAAGAGTAGAGGAAGCCCCAGCTCTGCTGCTTCCTGCCTGGAGACCTGGACCTCTCTGAGCCTCAGTCTCTTCGTCTGTACCATCCGTCACCCCACGCCGTTGACCTGTGACGTAGAAAGCGGAGGGTGCTGAATGTGGCCATGTGCTAGGACCTGGATAACTGGCAACTCAGAATTATTTTTACCTACAAATTCGTGGCCAACCACAGAGTTTTCAACCACCAGACAGCAGAGCCTGGGGACTTGGAGGGCAACAGGAATGTGTCAGAAGGGACAATGTCGGTCCTTCCCTGACTATAAGCCTCCCAGTCCAGTCGTCGGAGGACAGGGTGGACCCGAGGAAGGTCTGCGGGGGCTTACTGGCCGGGAGAGACGGCCTGTTGTTAACCCTTTGCGCCCCGCCAGCCACGAAGGCAGAGCTTCCCGACCCCCCTCCAGGGACTGTTCACCCGGGACTGGGAGTGCCAGCCTGGACGACATCATCCGCCCGGTTCCCAGCGTGTCAGCCAAGGGTGAGCCTCCCACGCGCCCGCGGAAGATAGAATTCTGGAACGCACCCTTGTGGCATTCTTGGACAGCGAGGACTGCCTTCCACAAGATAAATGCCCCTCCAGGAATGCCTCCCGCCCGGCCCCTCTCTCCGGCCTCCCTGCCCTCCGCCCGCCTCCGGGGCCCCGACAGGCCGACACGATGGAGGCCTTCGGAGCTCTGCGGTGGGTTGAACCGGGCGACCCCGCCTTTCCCAGTCTGCGAGGAGCACCCGGCGCCAGCACCGGCCCAGGGAAGGGGCTTTCAAGCAAGCCTGGATTAGCGGTTTGGGGTTTGGAACGTCCGCTTTCGGATAAAATCAGAATTTTTTTTTTATACAAGAAAAAAAAGAAAAAGAAGAAGACAATTTCGGAGACGCGGCCTGAAAAACAAAACAGCTTTCAGCTCTTTCTCTGAAATGACATCAGCGGCCACCACAAAGCCGGGGTCGCTGCAGCCATGAGGAGGTATCATTTCCCTGCTGGAGCACCCGCCGTGGCCTCGCCCGACCCAGGGCTCCCTCGGTGGGAAGCTGCGCTCTGTCCCGCCTGGGTCGCTCGAGGGGTGGTGACTGCAAAAGTGCAAGTCTTGGATATGGGGGCGAGGAAACGGGTTTACGAGGTGAATGCAGGGGGCCTCCCGCTCTCTCCACATGGGCAGTCGGGCGGGCCCTGGTACCCGGGCAGCCCCCTCACCCCGCAGACTGGCTGGGTCATGTGTCCCTCCACCCCCAGCCCCCGCTCTGAGCTCCAGCCTCCCCACCCCCCACACTGCTGCCTCTGGGACATTCAAACTGCATGGAAACCCGAGAACAGTTTAGAGATAAATTCTTGTTTCATTGAAGCTGCAACCCAACTGCATTTAAATTTATTTATCATCACATAAAAAAGACATGTAAAAATGACTCGAAAGAAATATAATGGTATATTACGAACAATCTGGCTGTCTGTGGCTGATGGGTTATTTTTTTTCTTAATTCCTTCTACTTCTATAAATTCTCTAAATTTTACTTTTATAACACAAAAACGTTATTTATTTAAAAAAGCCACCAACTGAATCTTGTCTAGGGGCCAAAATGAGCTACTTAAGGGAGTGGAAAGTCAGCCTTTATAGAGCGCCAACAGCCTCCAGGGACTTATTTCTTTGAAGAGTCACTTTTTAAAAACTCAGAAATAATCTGTATAGTTGAAACTTCTGTTGCTCTGGGATTGTTACTCCTTCATTAGTTTAAGTGATTTACTGAGTCACAGGAAATTTCACTGCTGGACCAAGAAGTGATTCCATTTCCCAAGCATTTACTGAGTGTTTTCCCCGCCCAGGCCTGGCCCTGATAAAGCCACCATGTTCCTGCCCAGGGTGGGGACACTCAGTCTAGTAGGTGGCCCGGAAGGGTCAGCCCTCTCATTCATTCAACAAACAATTATTTTAGCCCCTACTGTGTGCTGGGCACTATTTTGGGGTGCTGGGGTATGGCAGCAATCACAAGAGCCAAAACTCCTGTCTTCCTGGAGTTCGCATCTACGGCAAATATGGGGAAAGAGCGTCTGAGTCTGCGTTGTGATCACCTGCGGCTGGGTAATTTGTAAAGAAATAAAGGTTTATTCTGCTCATGATTCCGATGGCTGCAAAGTTCAAGTTTGCACAGCAGCATCTGGGGGGCTCAGGCTGCCTCCACTCTCGGTGGAAGGTGAAGGGCAGCCCGGCGTGCGCAGACATCCCGTGGCGGCGGGAGAAGAGGGGGCAGAGGAGCCAGGCTCTTTTGACCACCAGCTCTTCTGGAGGCACCAGAGCAAGAACTCACCCACCCCCAGGAAGGCCGGCCCCTGCGACCCAGACACCTCCCAGTAACCCCACCTCGGACGTTGGGAATCAAATTTCACTTGAGAGTTTTGAAGCATCAAATATCTAAATCAGAGTAAAAAGGAAGGTAGAAAACACCAAAAACATTCGGGGGAAGGAGCCATCAGCGACAGCCGTGATGGAAGCTGGGGCACCGGTGTCGGGAGGTGTCCCGGCTGGACTCTGTCCCGCTGGAATTCACCCGCACACATCCTAACCCTCAGCGCTCGGACCGTGACCGAACTCGCAGACACGGCCGTTGCAACGAGTTCAGACTACGTCCTTAGAGTGGGCCTGAATCCGATGTGGCTGGAATCTTCACAAAGGCGGGGAATCTGAACACAGACACAGATGTGCATAGAGGGACAATGATGTGAAGATGAAGTGGAGATTGGGGTGAGGTGTCTACAAGCCTGGGAATGCCAGAGGTTGCCCCTGACCACCAGCAGGTGGGGGGGAGGCCTGGAACACAGCCGGTCTGCACCTCCCTGGCGGGGCCTCCGCTGTGACCATGGTCGCTGGCAGGAATTGCACGGCCCCACTGGAGAAGCCACCATGCATCCCCCCTGCGGGGTGCCCAGCCTGGGGACGGGGCCTCTGCACACCACCGAGACAGGGTGGGGCTTTCTCCTTGCAGAGGGCTGTGGCCTGTGACTGCCGACGGGGAGCTGATGGCCCACGGACCCTCAGGCAGCCTGCAGGAGTCCACAAAAGCAGAAGACATGTTGAGCCACTTCGTCTGGGAAGAGCCCTGGGGCAGGAGGCAGAGCTGGGAGGTCAGAGCGGCTGCAACAGAGTGAGCGCAAGGGAGGGCAGGGGATGCACTCCAAATGGCAGAGCGAGGACGTGGGTGCAGGACTGAGGGACAGGGGCCACCGGGGCATGGACAGAGGACACGTGGCCGGAGATGGTTTTGAAGGACAACTGGCTACCGGGAGGAGGGGCTGAGAATGGGCCTGACGAGCTGGAAGCCACAAGAGCCGGGACAGCCTAGGACATCAGCCCCTGACAAAGCACTTCTAGCAGGTTCCAGGTGCTTGGGTAGGATGAGTGCAGGAAGGAAGGAAGCAATGAATGGATGATGGATGGATGAATGAATGGATGATGATGGGTGAACGAATGAATGAAAGAACGGGAACCTCAGGGCAGTGGAGCCTGGGAGCAGACTGGGGAGGAGACAGAGTGTGAGTTCCTCGCTAATCCACAATTAGCAATAGCAATAATGTCACTGCATCCATTTCCTGTGGCTCTGGTAACACGTCACCACAAACCCAAGACACACACATTCATCCCCTCACGGTTCCAGAGGTCGGGAGCCCAGCACGGTCTCGCTGGGGTAAAGCAAGGGATCGGCAGAGCTGGTTCCTCCTAGGGCTTGGGGGACAATCCGTTGCCCTGTTGGCTTCCAGAGGCGGCTGCGTCCCACGAGTCACGGCTCCTTCCTCACCTGCAAGGTTCGTCGCCCCGACCTCCGCTTCTGTAGTCTCACCTCGTACCCCTGAATCTGACCTTCCTGCCTCCAGCGCACAAGAGCTGCTGGGAGGACACAGGACCCGCTCAGGTCATGCAGGGTGAGCTCCGCATCTCAGGACCCTTGATCACTTCCGCAGAGTCCCTTCTGACATGTGAGGTGGCGGGTTCACAGGTTCCGGGGATCAGGGTGCGGGCAACTTTGGGGGGCCGTTATTCAACCGACCGCAGGTCCCACGGCCAGGCTGCGCAAGCCAGCACCACCTGTGCTCTCCGGCAGCGCAGGGTGGCAGGTGCTATTGTCACCCCTACTTCTCCACCGCCGCCCCGTGATGAAACCGGAGCTCGGACAGGGTGACGTTCCCGAAAGAACAGGCTGCAAACCCTCAGCGCCTCACTGTAGGCCCTGCATCCACACGCCACCAGATGGTCTCCGGAACCTTCACCTGAGAAATCACACCAACTCTGACTCAGACACAGCCATGACATCGACCTTGTCACCCCACAAGAGCCCAGGTCTCCTGCTGGCTAGAACCCAGTGCCCTTTGAACTCTCGGGGGTGCTCCGAGGAGCCCTTGGGGAGGTCAGTTTCTCAACCCCCCAGCATCCCAGCAGTGGCTTCGTGAGCCCAAGGTGGAGCGGGAAAGAGACAGAGGGCATTGCGCAAAGGGGACAGCGACAGCCCCTCCCCAGAAGGCAAGTCCAGCCTTGTTTGCTTTCATTTTTGTGACCGCAAATGCTGGGTTCCTAGGCCCGGCCCGACGAGGTGGCTGTTCCTTTAAAAAGCAATAGGAAGTGTGGTCCTGGCAGAGTTAACCGGAGCAATAAAAAATAAATCTTTGTAATTGTTGTGGAGACAGAAAGCAAAACAAACTGGACTTAAGTACAATGTAAGACGATGTCAGCATGCAGGGGCCGGCCATGAGCGCAAGAAATCACTCGTGTCCCTGGAGTGAGGGCTGGCTGGTGACCAGCACATCTGACGCGCTGCATTCTTCCTTGCGGGGTTTCTTGGAACCCCAGACGGCTGCGCGTCCTTCTGTTTCCTGAGAAGGATGGTGGCTTCAGAGACGGGGATGGAGGAGCCCTTGGGAGCAAGCCAGGGGACATCGGCCTGCGCCCACCACCCCACCCCGGCTCTCCACGGTGTCCCGGGAGCCCTGGCTCCACACGGGCACGGCGGTGGCGCCATGGGAGGCTGTGTGCAAACGCCACCTGGGTGTCTTTGAAAATGGCTAATTCTCGGTTGACGTCACCCCACAAGAGCGTCCAGCAGGGTGTGCACGGCGCACAGACCAAGCGGGAACCTTCCTGGCGTCCCAGGCCGACCTCTGTTTCCAGATGTCGCAGTGGTGTCCTGGTCTGAGTGCCACTGCAACAAACACACGCACAAAGCAACATTGTGCTCACAGAGAGGCATCCCAGAAAGGACCTGGGATTTGCTGGGGACAGTCCTCGTTCGTGACAACTGTCCCCTGACAGTTGCAGCCCCTTCCCTTTCAGAAGGTTCTGGATGGGAAGATTGAGTGACTTGGGGCGTGACATAGCCGATATCCCAGATGAGGAAACTGAGGCTCAGAGAGGGATGTAGTGATGGGGGCTGAGCTGGGGTCTAAACCCAAGCCTGATAGAGCCCCCACCATCGCGTTTAGTCCCAGCCGCCTCCTCGTTGGCAGCCAGCGCGGGTGTGGCGCAGACAGGACGCAAGGAACAGACCAGGCTGCACGTTGGGGTGTCCAGCGTCTGCGGGCTGATAGTGGATCAGACTTTACGTTAACTGGGGTGAACCTGATTTCTATTCCGAATATTGTGCGTGAATTTAATTCAAGACTCAGTGACAAGCCGCTCACTTTTCCCCATCGGCACATCCTGCCTGGCGGTGGGAGCTCGCCCTGCCGCTTAGCGTTCTGGGTGTCTCCATCGGGGGTTCACGGCATCCCCGAGACGGGAGCAGCAGGCAGGGCTGGGCTCTGCTAAGATTTTCCCAGGGGAAGACAGGAGGGAGTTTCACTTTCCCTTCCATCTGAAAGTGCATCCCTGCTACCTCTCACTGGCCTGGATGTCGGGGTGCCCAAGGGGGTGCTCTGGGCTCCTCCCTGCAAGTCAGGCACTCAGACATCAAGCGCAAGTGGGGCCAGCCCTCGTGGCCCGTCAGCTTGCTGCGAATGACACATGGTCAGGGATTAGCAGGTTTTACCGACTCCAAACAACCGTGAGGGCGATATGAGAAGAGCTGCAGCTGCCCCGCCGGGTTAGACGGAGATGTGCGGGGTGCGGGACGTGGACACAGCCCCTCCCCGTGGGCAGTGGGTTCGACCTCTCTGGAGCCTCCTCCGTGCAATGGGGACTGGTCATTCATTCATTCCCCAACAGGGATGGGGACTGGTCATTCATTCATTCCCCAACAGGGATGCATCCCATGCCTACTGCGTGTGGGAACTGGTCCCCACTGCAGTGGTACAGTGAGACTAAGTGGCCCATCCCCAGCTCTCGTGGCTGGTATTCTGCTGCAGAGAAACACAATCAACCACGAATCGTGGAATAGTGGCGCTGCTACGGAAAAACAGAACGCAGTCTGGAACCCGTGGCTAACAAAGAGAGAGAGGCTTCTAGGTGGGGGTTTAGGGAGGCCTCTAACATTTGAGCAGAGACCTGGAGGCCGGGCAGCTGTCGTCAGAGGTTGGGGGTGCGAACTCTCTTGAGTGGAGAGCACTGTGCGTGCAAGGACTCGGTGGCGGAGGATGCCAGACGGCGTCTGGCCCACATCAGGCGGTGAGCGGATGATCGTTCTTTTCAAACTGGCATTCCTCCTCGTTTTCCAACCAAGAAACTGAAGCTCAGCAAGGTGTGAAGAGCTCCCGAGATCATTCGTCTATGGGACTCGGGTTTGCCCATCTGATGCCAGCACCCTCCCCTCCCTCTCCCAGAAGTCCAGGGCCACCCTCTCTCCCAAAGTGGCTGCAAAGAGAAGCAGATAGGAGAGCTTTGGCTGGGGGGCCCCTCTCATGACATCATGTCATCGACTGTGCCCTGTCGCCCCCCACTTTCCCTCAAGCGGGCTCCTCTCGACTCCAGGAAAACAGGACCAGTATCTTCTCCCATTCCCCATTCTCTCCTGACTAAAAGGCTTCCTCCTCATTCAGGAGACAAATGCTTCTGAAACCATAAAAAATGATCAACTATTTCCCAGATTGCAATGGTGACCTCAGGTTCCATGAACAATTGTCATTTACCATGAAAAGCAGCTTGTCGTCGTGCGGAAGTCAAAGGCTCCGTGCACACCTTCCCACGGGGACCGCAACAGCCTCACCTTGTGAGTCAGCCGCCATCAACTAGCAGTGTCTGCCTTGAGGTTCCTGAGACTCCACCAGGCTGTGGAGGAAGTGTGAAGTGATCGATTGGTGATGTCTGCCACGGACAAGGGTTGTGGGAGTGAGAGAGCATGTGCCGTGAATTTACTGTTCCTGATCTAGACCTTGGGCTAATCGGAGGAAGGAGCTCAACGTGTTTGTGTGAATTGAATGCTGTGCACCTAGGAGCCCTCATGGCACCATTGTAGAGTTCAACATGTTTACTCCCTCATCAGCCCACGGACCTACCCTCACAATGAGGGAGGTCTATTGTTGGCCCTCTTTTATAGATAGCAGGACTGAGAAGCAGAGAGATTGAGAGACTTGCCCAGTGAAGGGTGGAGTGACACGAGGAGTCTGTACCTTCGGCCACTTATCTCCTGGACTCCAGTGTGATCCGAAGAAGGCCGCCGGCTCTGAACGGGCAAATTCCTTTGCCCACATTGCGGTCTATCGGGGAGATAAGTGGTTGAAGGCTCCCGACAGACAATCTGGCCCAGCCCCAGATGCAGGTAAATATTTGTACTTTCATGTCATCATATTGTCTGGGGTTCAGAGAAGGAGAGTGATCCGTCCAAGGTCACTCAGCTTGGAAGGAAAGAAATCCAGACTAAAATGCAGGGCTTTCGTCTACTCTAACGGGTGCTCTTCCCTCTTCGTTAGTTGAGAGGTGGGAGTCCTATCCCGTGTGACCCGGGTGGAGAAATCAGAACCAGAACCAAGAACGAGCCAGAAATCCGGAGCGAGACCACGTTCTCCTTCAATGCGGTGGCCTGAGTGCACGCAAGTGCATGTTCCCAAAACGTCCTTCCCTGCGTCCGCGAACTTCCCAGCTTTCCCGCCGCGGTCAGAACCAACGCAGACGCCCTGGTCCAGCACCAGAGCAGCTGTGTGATGGTATTCCCAGCTCAGCTGGAAAAAAGAAATTAGCACAAACCTCCAGAGAGAGCCGGTTCTCATGGAATCTGCAGCCTGGTTGGGCTGTTCAGAGCGGGAAGGGAGGTGCCTTCTAAGTTCCCATTCTCTTATCTGTCGACCTGTTTCTGTCTCCAGCTGGTCCTCTTCCCCAGGAGGGAGGCTCTGAGGCTACGGAGCACAGCAAACAACGACTGAATACAGGACTGAGCAAAGGCAAAGTTCCAAGGTCCTTACCTAGAGTCCATCCCCATGGCCTGATGGCCCGGGTTTGGGGGTCACTGCAAGACTCCTCGCTGGAGAAAAGCGGCTCTGGGCTGTCCTAAGAGCTGTCTTCTGCAGCCTGGAGGGATCAGCTCTCAGTGAAGACCCAGAAATGATCAGTTCCTGGGTGATTCCCTGTTGTTTCCAAGCACCCCAAAATCCAAGTGTCGGGAACTTTTTCTTGACACGTGGCAACCTCAGGAACTCACTGCTCCCCTCAAACACGGCACTCACGTCCGCGGCAACCAGACACTGTGACATTTCCCTCGCGATGGGGCTTTGCTTCAAAGCAATGCATGCTGTGGAAGTCTCAAACCACAGACATGCGTGTAGGTAAAACGTAAAAGCTCCCTGTGCCACCGCCGCCCCTGCAAGGCGGTGCCCACGCTAGCAGATGTACATACATCCTGGAAATATTTCCCCCGCCCTTATGACTCGAACATTTTTAAATAGGTGGAATATTAGCATTGACATAGTCCTGATAATGAAAAACACATGGAAAAGGTGTGCTCAGACGGTTCCCACTGCCCCATTTCTCCCACCCATTCCTGCTCCGTGGAGGCAACGAACCCCTTACTCTTTTCTTGTTTCTCTTTCCTGTGTTTCTTTTGGGGGAAACATTATCTACGTTGTGCCCAAACACGGCGTATTGTGCGTTGTTTTGCACTTACATCTTTTCCCCTTAACATTGTCCCCATTTTAGCCTGGACTTCTCTCGACAGCACTTCATGTCAAATGTTCTTCCTTTTTGACGGCTGCATAGCGCTCCATGGTCCGGATGCACTGCTGCCTGCTCACTCGCATCTGCCCGCTGTGAGCATTTTGGTAACGACTGTCAGTACGGCTGCAGTGAGTGACCGCAGCAGGTCTGCTTTCTCCTTGTTAAAGCAGGGTCTTTGACACAGTGCCGCCTGCCTGCTCTGCACTGTGGAACGTCATGCATGGACCTGGCACTAGTGGCCACTCTGACTGCAGCTCTGCCTCTTATTAACCATCAGACTTACCCGTAAATCCCTTAAATCTCCGTGTCTCAGTCTCTCCTTTGCAAATGGGGGATGATGCATAGCACTCCCTCTACGGGGTCTTTGTGAAGACCACATGAGCCGATGTGTGTGCAGGTGGAAATGCTCCGGAAATGTCTGCTGAGTGCTTTTGTCCTGACATTGTTGGTGTTCCGCCCAAGCTGGAAAACGTTTAACAACAGGCTCTCAAAAATGGAACCAAGCCTGAACTGTAGCGTTTGCCAACTCCGCGGTGTGAATGCTCCCACATGGCTGACTTCTTGCTAAAGTGACGGGCGTCTCTCCACACACAGCTGGGGAGAGATGCGCGCCCTGGTGTGAGCTGGCCCGGCACACCCCACCTGCCCGCTGGTCTGGCAGGCACAGACACTGGCTGCCTGATAGCCATCACCTGGGCATTTGCCAGGTGCTGCCCTCGGGGTCCACTCCGCCTGAAGGTATGAAGGAGAGTTTACACTCCCCAGGGACATCTGCTGGGCATAAATACTCACCGCTATTGCCTGGGTGGACAGCTCTCAGATGCCACCCCTCCCCGCCGGGGACTGAGCCAAGGTCACCCTCAGGGGGGCTCTGCTCGAAGCCCCACCCTTCCTTGGCATCCTTCTTTCTTCCTCTCACGGTGTCCTCCCTCCTCCACCTGTCTTTCCAGATAACTTTCCTGCTAAACCCTCCCACACGCAGCCTTGCCCCGGTCTGCTTCCAGAGCCCACCGAAGGCTGCACCCCACGGTAGCCTTATCCCCGAAACTCACTCTAAAAAAATATTACTTAGATTATAAAATTTATTATTTTAAATTAATTAATAAAAATTCTAAAACTTTCTCAGTGAATATTAATAGATCTGTATCTATTGATAGAGTATATTCTATATTGACACAGACTATCAATAGATATCACCTGCATAGATAAAAAGAGCAGTAATTTTCAAGATCGTAACGGGGTTCTGGGGCCAAAAAGTTTGAGAATCACTGCTCTCCATGTACTTCCTGAAATTCCCCCCCAAACTGAATGCTCTCGGGGAATCGCCCCCCAGGGAGCTGGGATAATCTAGATGCATGATCACGCCACCTTCCCATTGCGAGGGAGAAGGCCTCCTGGAGAACTACTCTTGCTCTGAGGATTTCCATTTCCAGTGTGTTTCACAGCCATGTTGAAATTATTTGCAGAGAGTTTTAGAGTTATAAGAAGGGATCAGACAAAATGTGCCTGTTATTCAGATGGAAAAAAACAGAGGTAGGAAACTGAGACCCTGCCGAGGAGCAGAGCCTGGGTGCCCCCACCATGCCATGGGGCGGCAGGGACCCCGCGGTGTCCGGGCCTCCCAGGCGCCGCGGCCGCCCGGGAAGTGGCACAAGACCCAGTCCCTCTCATGACACATCCACGGCTTGGCCTGTGGTCTCGGCTGGGAGCGCCGTGGGAATGGCTCGCAGGATCCTGGCCCGCGTTCACTTCCGTCACCGCTGAAACCGGGAATTATCCAAGTGGGTGGAAAAAGAAAATGAGAGCAATTTGAGAAACGCGAAATGAGAGATAAACAATGGCCCGCCGCCCTCCTCTCCGCTCCTCTCCAAACCGGTATGCAGCGCCGCGTGGCCGCCAGAGGGCCGGCTGGTGCCCAGGCTCTGGCGCAGGGATGATTTAAAGTGGCAGGCGGGGCCCACGCGGTGCAGCCTGAGAGACTCCAGGCCCCCGGCCCCGCCGGTGACGGCCCATACTCAATTTCCCACACACAGCACTGAAAAATGACTCCCCACACTCAACCGCAAGGGGCTTTTTATCTTAGCTGTCAGCCTGAAATACATTCAGAACTCAAAGCAATTATGGAAACATTTGGGGCTCCTGAACTTTTCTCTGCTGGGGTTCGCTCCCAAATAAAACGAAATGAAGCTTAGTTCTTTGGGGATTAATATAAACAGAGATCATGAAGGCATCCACCGGCGGCGGGCGGGGGACAGGCATCGCCAGGCCATTAAGGCACCGCTGCCCCCGCGCCCAACACGAGAGCATCGCACCCGGCCACCGAGTGCCAGCTTTCGAGGAGGGGCCTGGCCATGAATAAGGTTAATTCTTTTAATTAGAGCCCAGGAAAATGTTGTTTCAGCTCCCCCTACCCCAGCCCGTCAGCCAACATCTCGCAGGTCTTGAATAGTATCAAATGCAAATATCCTTTTTTCAAATGAGGTGGTCAGAGGGTCTGGAGGGAAGAAGGGATTTTTGAAGTATGCACTAAGTCAACAGACCCATGAGCAGCGGGACAGTAAAGTTTCACAGCCAGGCTTTGATCTGGATTTCAGAAAAATGAAGCCATAAATGTAGAATGTTTTATGAACCCAAAAATAAGAAACTCTTTGTCTTTTATCTAAAACGTCCACTCAGAAAAAAAGTCAGAGAAATAGCTAAACGTCAGGCTCATTATGTTTTATTTGTGGCAGCGTAAGAAGAGAGCACAAAAATATTTACCAAGGTTTATTTTAACTCTAAATAAACTTAACATCCCTTTAAATATATATATACATATATACATATATATATATTTCGAATAGTTTCCAATGGACAAATCCATCAACCCGAATACATAGAGACGAAAGCATTTTCTTGCTGGAATTGAAATTTTCCCTCCGATTAGGCTACCGTGACCTTGATGCAAGTTTCGCCGTGTCGCAGTCCCTGCAGGTGAATGAAGCGCCTCCCCCTCCCGGCTGCTACCTGCCAGGGATGCTTCCCGGCCACGGCTCTGGGCTTCAGTCCCCTCCTCTGCAAACTGAGAGGCTTGAACGGAACTGATGCTCACTTTCTGTGCTCTGAAATATCTCCTTTTTGAAGAGGGGGTGGGAAGAGTGAGAAACTTCTAAACTCAGTGCCTGTCCAGGCTGTTGTCTCTCAAGAAGGGGAGAGACCCCCAGCCCAGCAGCAAGGGCCCTGACCGCCCCCCACCTCCCCCAGGGAGGGTCCTTCCCACTCCCCTGAGCCCCAGGGTGGGGAGTGGCCTCTAGGCTGCCCGTGGGTGAGCCTGCTTTCCCCAAAAGCGTGGCCACTGGTAGGCGAGAGTGTCGAGCATAGTGCGGGGGCTGCAACCTGGAAACCGCGTACGCTGACAAAGCGCCACACACTCTGAGTCCCCACCACATGGAAAAATGACATTCCCGGAAAATGGCGCGATGCCAAGAGGTTTTTAATATTAATAGAAACGACCCCGGTTGCCACCTCGGTGGCCCTGGGAAGGAAACAGGGCTATTGGAAAAGCCTCGCATTGCAAACGAGGAAACTGAGGCTTGTCTGTCCAGGCTCTGGCCAAGCCATCTCCCACGTAGGTCTCTGGATCCCTGAGCCCATTTCAGATCCTCGGTGCTTTCATTGCTTTCTTTCCCCAAAATAGCTGTGGTCTCCCTCGTGTCCGGCAAAGCACTCGCCTTCTAAACAGTCCTGCACGCCTTGTGTTTGATGATTCTGCTATTCTGGCAAACAATGGCAACTTTTTTAAGCATTTTTCTGTCGTAACCTAATTTCCTCTAGGCCTCACGTGAACGTGTCAGGAGCGGGGTGGGGCTGCTTTGCTGTTGCTCTTTTAATTTTAAGCTAAATATTGATCAGAGGAGCTGTCGCTGAGAATCCTTTGCTGTCACTGCTCTCTGCAGGGCAGGGACCATTTTCACTGGGTCGACGCTTCTGTTTCTAACTCTACAGTTTCACCGGGATCATCTCGATTTTGTGTTAGTTACCCCTAAGGATCTTCAAGGAGCCGATGACCTGACAATGATGATGATGAATGACACATGGTGATAGGTGACGTTACAACCCCAGCACCCACCAGATGCCACCTCAGCACCTTACATGTGCCATCTCTTGTACCCTCCATAACCCCAGGACCTGTTTTCATACTTGCCACGTAGTAACTGCTCAAAAACTACCTGTGCAGTCACTTTTCATTGGAGTTCAATCCTCGCTGAACAGGTGCTGCTGCACCCATTTCACAGGTGGGCAAACTGAGGAGGGAGCGTTTGCAGCGCTTCCGCAGGCTCTCACCCCTGGTGCAGACAGCAGGGCCGAGAGAGCAAGGGTAGTGGCACAGGAAAGGGGCTGGTGGCAACGGTGTGTTCCCCCGGGCAGCCGGTCCCCATGCCCGTCTAGGAGGCGGGTTCCAGCCTGGGCAGAAGAGAGGCTCCTGCGAAGACGGCCCACAGGAAGAGATGCGGATGGAGAGACCCTCACAGAGAGATGGGCAGTTATGGGACCAGCGTGGGACGTGGGGGAGGAGCGAGAAGCTGACGAGGGCCAAAGGACCAGAGGAGGAGGCGAGGCGAGGAAGCCAGGCCAGGGCTGCAGTCCTGGGGGAGCTGGATCGGTGGTCGTAGGTGGCCAGACAGGGAGTGAGCAGGAAACACCCCAGCCACCCTCGCCTCCCGCCCTCGAGTCTCCTGCTGGGCCTGCCCTTGACTGAACCCACGGAGCGGCCAGGAGAAGAAGCCAGCAGTGAAACTGAGGGGCCAGCGAGGGTGTCCTGCCATCCCTGGAAGATGCCGTTGCCCTCCCCGGTCCGAGAGACCATGTCAGAGCCCATCGGTTGACCTTGTAATCACAACGACCTTGAAGAAGCAAAACAAGACCCTCCTGTCTCTACAGCTTTGATGTCTCTGTCCCAGCAAACAAGGCAGGACTCTGGAAACGTCTTCTCTCTCCAGCAGAGGAGCCCAACAGATTTGCTGAGAACCCTGGTCTCTGGAACCACCACTGCAGTCTGGACAAACAGAGGAAGTGGTTTCCAGGGAGCCGAGACCACACGGAGCCCCTGCGGCTGCCTCCCAACTGCACAGCATTCTCCGGTTTCCTGATCTGCGTTCAGCTCAGCCTCGGAAGGGGGCCCAGGAATCTGGCTGGGATTTAGCAGGTGACTAGAGTCAGGAACTTCCCCTGGAGCACTGTTGCGTGGAAGACAACAAGGTGTCCTTACTCTAGTTTTGCTCCAAGGGATGCGTGGAATCCTGGGAGAATCCTAGTGGCTTCCCGTGTGTGAGTGTCACTGGGTCCCATATTATGAAAGTCACCATCTACCGCTAAGCACGGCTGGCAGCGACCTGCCATCTTTTCACAGAGGCAGCTGTTTCCTGGTCACTAGAGATTTCGGAGGCCCAGAGGAAGACCACGTTCATGGGAACAGGGATGTTATGAGCTCAGACGTCTTTTCCTCCTTGTCTTGCACGCAATGCTGTCCACAGTGGTGAAGGGGAGGAGACAGAGGCTCACACATGTTTGAGAAAATTGCCTAAGATGTTATAACTAATAAGTCCTGAAATTCAAGTCTGACGACAAACATGATGCTCTTTCTACAAAGATCAATTCTAGAAGCTTCCATGTGTTGCCCATGGAAGGGCCCTGTGCTGACAGTTGTTTATGTTGCATCTCATGGAATCCTCACCACCCCCCGTGAAGTGGGGGCGACCAGTAAACCCATTCTGTCGATGAGGGGACTGAAGGACATGGAGACCTGATGACCTTCAGCCAGGACCAGCCGCGAGGGTGCAATGGTCACTTAAGGCATGAAGGAGCTGTGATCACAGGTTTGACTTGCAGGTGAGCCAGTGGCCAGGGCCGGCCAATGTTTTCTGAGCCAAATTTCGAGTCATATTGTGAAGCCGCTACTGAAACAATCTCAATCTCTGTTGAGAAGCTCAACAGAACGCGGGTCTCCCAGGTGGCCGCCAACGATTTCTTCCTTCCCTGAATGCACGTAGGGGGCCTGCCATCCCCTCCCCGGAATCTGGGCTGGTCCTGCGACGTGATGTATAGAGTGTGGCACAGGTAACATTCCAGAATTTCCAAGCTCGAATCCAAGAAGATTAGCAGCTTGGACTTGTACACAGGGGAGGGTTAGATCTGGTGGTCTTTAAGGTCTGACAGTTTAGGATATCCTTCTCCTGTTGCTACCTTGAGTCTTCTCTGTCTGGTCCCAAGCTATTTAACTGTAAGGTTAGGCAAAAGAGCTGGAATATTACCAGAATGTTGTTGTCATTGCCATGCATGCATTGCAGAGGATGAAATAAGCTATTAAATGACATTTTGATGTTTCAACATCATCATGATAAGGCCTGGTTTGTGACTTTGTTTGCGAATATGGAATCACTGAGGGGAAGAGAACTATAATATTAAGCAAAACGAAACAAAAAATTCTTGCTCATTAGGCGACTGCATTGTGGGGGCCCATTTCTAGCACCCAAACCGCAGATGCTGTTTTAAAAGGTAGAGACGGGAGCAGCAGCATGATCACGTATCAAACACACTTCCTCTCTCACCCCTTCCCACCCATCTCCAAGGTCACGAGCAAAGCCAGTCCAAGGTCAGCTGAGCAAAGAGCCATCAGAACCAACGCGCGAGTTAGACAAAGGGCAACGACTTCAGTTTTCGCTGCATACCGTTATACCTTGAAATTGAGCTCTTGACATGCTGAGCTTGAAATGCACAAGTTTTAGCTAATTAGAAGGCTAGAAAATTCACCGTAATGAATTCAAGACTTGTTTATGCTAACCTGCCAAGGCATTTGGAAATGAAGAAGTGTGATTTGGTGACCATCTGATTGCGGGCCGTGTGGAATTCCATATGCAGGGAGGCTGGGCTGGATTGAGTTTTCATTGAACTGTTGTCTAGAATGTGAACTAATTTCCGACTACCTCATAAGGACTTCTAAGCAGGGTTGACAAAGGATTTATCATAATTATTGCTCTGGCCAGGACCGTGATTATAAGCAATACATGTGTGAATTGTGTTTATAAAGTTTCCGAGTCACAATTAAAACATGCTATAATTTTCCCCCTTTTCCCTTTGCCTTAAAACTTCCCCTTTTTTCCCCTCAAATTAATACCTGCCAGCGATTTCCTTTGGACAGAACAGACTCCCAGCTCATACCCACACAAATTCTCAAGAAGCTTTTGATCTGCCGTTTTTTTCAAACCTGCCCCCTGAGAAAGTCACTCAGCTATCAGGACTTTACACAACCCTTCTTTGCAAAGCCACAGACTGAAAGTAATTTGCAAATGCCATTCAATGCTCTATTCTTTTTCTTGTTGTGTGCCAAGCAATGTTAAAATCATAGAGTATGCTGAGGATATGTCCAAAAAATAAATAAAATGGGTTTCCGGGGGTGGCAGGAAGGAAGAAAAGAGAAGAATGTGTTGAGAGCTGGGATAGACCAAAAAAAAAAAATGCACCCTATTTGTTGGACATAAGTTCTACACGCATCTACTAGAGCAAACTTGATGATTGCATTATTCAAAACTTCCATATTGGTGCTATTTTCATCCATTTGAGCTATCGTCGTATAAAGGTGTGTTAAAACCTCTAACTAGTGAAGACTTGATTTATCTATTTCTTCCCAAAATGCTGTCTATTGTGGATTTATTGATAGAACTATTATAGAATCATAGACATTTTAGGCAACAAATAACTTTTAAAAAGTCATAAAATATATAAGAAAAGCAAGACCCAGGAAGAGGAAGTGACGTCCTTAGGGTCAAGAAGCAAAGTGGTGACCGCAGCACACCTGCATCCTCCTAGGCTCAGCGATGGGCTTCCAGCTTTGTTCCGCCCCCTGGCTCCTTGGCCACATCTGATTGGCCCACGTCCTGCCCTCAGACCAAGCACAGCCAGCCCATTGGCTTCCTAGTGACCAATGGTGTGACTCAACAGGTAGACCAATCAGAAGCCCTCTCCCAGGAATCTGCGCTGGCATATGTCCCTGGCTGAGGTGTGGGCAGAGGGAGGGATGCTCAAAGTCCTGCCTGCTCTGAGGCACCTTCCCTGGACCATACAGTCTACAAGGGCTTGGATTGCGTTTGCTGAGCGTGGGGTTGTCTGATAAGTTTAGATTTTCCTGTTAGGTCTCCAAGGGTTTTGAGAAGCCGAAGCTCCAAGGAAGCAGAGGCCAAGAAAAGATGCTCAGTACTGTGGAGAGCAGGACAGCAGACGCAGAGTCATCACAGCCACAGAGAGACTTCCCAGCTGAGTGGCTCTGGGCCAGTCACCTAACCTCTCTGAGCTTTGCTTTCCTTATCTGCAAAACGGAGACACCAGTAGTGCCAAATACATGGGTCACTCTGAGGATTGAGCAAGCAAGCCCTTTTCTTCACACCTGGTGCTTAACAAACGCGCTGTGAATATTAGCTATTTGGTTGCTTTTTCTCTATTGCATTTTGCCGGGAGTAAGAAGAAAGCGGGGACTGAATGGCCTGGTGGTCTCACACGTGAATTTCTGAACCAGTCAGGGTCAAGGCGTGGCTTTGCAACTGATGGGCTGTGACCCCGTCAGCAAGTTAACTTCTGTGTGCCTCAGTTTCTCAGTGCACCAAGTGGGGATGATAGTAGTATCTAGCTCGTGGGGCTGCTGTTAAAATTAAATTAGTATTTGTGCCGTACTGAACCCAGCACCTGTTGCAATAAGTACTGTTATGATGAACTCCTCTTGCTCTCTTCAGAGCACACCAGAAGGCTATTAGGATGGCTCCGAGGCTCTGCTCTTGTACAGATAGTGCTCTGTGGATGCTCCCTGCGGCTGGGAGCTGTGCCTTCTGCCACGCCATGCCCATAGCCTGGCCCCCAGCTGGCTGAGGCCAGGGCTCAAGACAGCCTTGCTGATGGGCTGACCCAGCATGTTCCCCAAGAGTCAAGGAGAAATGCTCTTTTCCTGGGACTTGGCCATGACTGTTAGAGAGGGGGCCTGCCATCCGTCAGGCCTGTCATCAAAGACTGAGACTCTAGGAGCCGCCGGGTGCTCAGCACAAGAACGTCTTGCTCTGTCTTCATTCATGGGACACCTCAGACGGCCGCGTCCGAGCCCATGAGCTCAAATCTGTCGAGTCCCCATCGCTAGGGACTTCCTGCAGTGAGACAAGTCTAACCTTCCGTCCCGAGGTCTTGCCATCTGGGCTAATTCTGAGAACAGAGAGGACAGAGTGTGGCCCTCTGGGACCTCAGCTGAGAGCGTCCACCTCGGCCCATCAGCACGGCCCTGCTTCTGCCAGAAGACAGAGAAAGCAGATGTCAGGAAGTACTAGGGTTTAAATGGTGGCGGGTGGTACCCTCAAGGTTAAATGGCCAGAAAGATCACATCCATTGTGACCCACTCCTTTCTGAGGGGACTTGGGAAGAGTCCAGAGGACCACAGGGATAAGACAGAGTTAAAGAGGGCAGAGATTTTACTAGGAGACAGCCCAGGTGGCCTGGGAGGTCACAACAGACACTGACCACACACACCAGTGGCTTCCTGCATTTCCTGGGCTGAAGATGTCCTCTGACCACAGGCTCGTGCTCAGCCCATGCAGGTGGCCAAGTCACCGGTGCCTCCAGGGACAGCCCCAGCCGCTGGAGCAGGGGTTGGTGGATGCATCCCTCAGCCCCAGGCCCCTCAGCAGGACGACTTTGAGTCATCTTCTGCCCTGTCTGGCACGGTGTCCCCACGGAGAGTGGCCTCAGCTGCCCACAGGGTAAAACACTCATAAATGCATCCTTTGTCACCTGTCACTTCCTGGTCTCACTCTCCAGCCCCTCCCCTCCCGATAAACCACCTGCACCGAGTCCCTGGCTCAGGCTCTGCTGCTGGGGACGCCCAGACTAAGACGGAGGCTGCACCGTAGCCTTCGCGAGCTCAGGCTGTGCATCGAGAGGTCGGGATGCGAGTGTCCCACGGCTTCCTAGTAGCGAGTCCCTTCCTTGCTCAGTCCCCCATTTCTTCATCTGTGACTAACCTTTCTCTCTCCCTTCCTGGGGACTCCAAGGCTCCTCCTGCCCCTCCCTACTGTGTGGCTCGGCAGACAACTTCCCACTCTCTCTAAAAAAGAAGGGAAAATGCACGAATGCATGGAACCTCTCCACATGATAGAGTCATTCCCCTGTGATTAGTCTTACAATTTCCTAGCAAGCCACTCCTTTCTTCCATAAAGTTCAGCCACTTACCAGCAGATGACTAAGAGTACTTTAAGCCGTATAAAAATCTGTATAGTAATCCCACGACCCCCAGATCCTGCTGCAGTGGCCCAGCACGTGCCAAAAACAGACCACCAAGCCGCCCAGAATGCTCGGTGAGCAATCCATCATGCAGCCGAGCTCCGCCGAGCACGCCGTTTCCCCATATTCTCCTGTCCCTGCCTTCTGCCCTCTTTGCACGGCTTGGAAGTCGACGTCCCTGGATGGGGTTCAAACATCTATACGTTTTTATCAGCATTTAAAATATGGAAGTTAAAAGTCTAATGGGATTGCCGAGTAGAGATTGAACGGTTCCAGGGGAGGAAGTAATATGGGATAAAAAGGGGGTGTTTAGTTTCAAAGGCTTTTAATAGAAAGTTGGAGAAAGCTTGCACAGAAAGCACTTGTCCTCAGAGTGCCAGATTTTATTATGGATATCTGGTCCGAAAAAGAAATGAAAATGTCAAGTAGAAAAAGAAATCTGGGTGACCGGGGACTTTCATCGTGGGAGGAAATATTTAACTAAGTGCATTATTCATCGCGCATCGACTTAAGTGCTGGGGGCTCTGAGTTCACGGTGGGGGCCGGCAGCAACATACGGGCTCCACCGAACTGTGCAGTTGGACGGTTTTTTCTTTTGCAATCTCTGGTGGAGAGTTCAGGCTCTGCAGGGTCCTCTGGCTGAGAGCAAACCCTCTGTCTTCCCAGAGGAACCTCTACCTCAACTTGATGGAAGAATGGACACGGAAACTGAACGGAACCCGGTTTTCTCTGGTTACCGGGACTCCGTGTGCTTCTAATCTCCCCCGAATCGCCGCGCCCCCGGGACGGGGTGGGCGGTCTCCAAGTCAGGGGAAAGTTCACGGCAGTTTTCCCGGGCCTGCTGGTGCTCGCTTGTCAGTCGGGGCCTCCATGAACGAGCCGTCCCTGAGATCACGCAGAACCGCCTCTCTCTGGCCCTCTGACAGTGACACACAACAGCGATTTCTTCTGCATGTTTGATTGTTTCAGAATGCGGTAGCCCCTGCAAACCGTTCCCTGACTGACCTGGAAGGCAGACTGATCCCCACGTCCTGAATGGGTTCACGTGCCCCGAACTTGAAAATCGTTTTTACGCTTCAGACGAGCCTTGCTTGCTAGGACTGCAATTTGGAGTTTTGTTTAACAAACAGACCAAAAGAAGAAGAAGAAAAAAAATAGTGGAGGGAGACTGTAAACCCTGACCAGATTATGAATGTTTTTAAAAATCCTACAAACATGGTGGTAATGATCACGACAAGGGTAACAAAAATAGAAACAAGCATTCGCAGAGGCCCTGCATGCTGGCCCCGCGCGGAGGGTCTCACACACAGAGCGCGTTGGATTTTCCTGACATCCCTGCAAGGGCCATCAGCAACCACTGCACATAGGTTCACAGGGCGCCCAGAAGTGGCACAGCTGGCTCAGGCTCACCCAGGTAACCAGAGGTGGACCTGGACAATGTTCTCGTTGGCTGAGATTCACTAAAATCTGAGTTGGTTGTGGATATAGAATTTATGGCTATCTGGGAGGGCAGCTTTTTAGTGCAAAATTAATGATACAGCTGGACTGAAGGGACCCCCATGCTAGAAGCTTCTAGCCATTCAGGGTGACCAACTGACTCTGTCCTGGCCATGGAGCTGTGAGCACAAGTCTGTTCTCATAGTCAGCTCCCGGGCGAGCTGTTGTTTTGCTTTTTATAAAATCTTGGCACACGCCTCTTTCCCTTTCTCTTATCGCCTTCTCCCTGCGTGACGTGCAGACTGAACGCACACGCTGAGGACGGCAGACGGAGCCCAGCCCTCAAAGGGTTCCTCTAGCCACCGCCGGCCTGGGCGCGTGAGCAAATCAAGCCTCCTTTGGTCAAACGCTGGGTCGAGTTTCTGCGATTTGCAGCCAACTAACCATATGAAGTTGCCAGTATTTGATTATTTTCACTCACAAAAATGGCAATTTCACGAGGTTCGGCCTATGCCGGGTAAATATTTTTTCTCTGAGTGGCATTGAGTCATGTTCATCAACTGTTACTCTAAATAACACAGAGGAGCAAACCGCCACCCACCAGCATTGCTGTCGCGAATCACAGTAATGGGGTTTTCGTGTTGCCTTTTCCCTGGTATTTCCTGTCTTTTTGATAACACGGATGATTCCGTAAAAGAGATTCTCAGCCTCTCACTGCTACATGCATTAGATGTCACTGAGAAGCACACTGCTGGTGTTTTTTTAAAAAAAACTAACTTGTGTTCTCAGCAATTTCACTCCTAGGTATATACCAAAACAATTGAAAACAGGGAACCAAACAAAAACATACACACAAATGCTCATAGCGGCATTATTCACAATGGCCAAAGGCGAAAACAACCCAGATACCTGGACAAACAAAAAGAAAAAGAGGGTCTAACCACACAAGGAAATATTATTTGGCCATGGAAAGGAACAAAGCTCTGACACATGCTACCACGTGGATGAACCTTGCAAACGTGCTACCGAGAGAAGCCAGACACGGAAGGCCACACGGCGATCGATTGTATTCCTGTGAAACACCCAGAACAGAAAAACCCGCAGTGGCAGAGGGCAGAGTGGTGGGGGCCGGGGGCTGGGAGAGGGTTTCGTTTTCGAGAGATGAGAATATTTTGGAACTCGATAGCGGCAGTGGTCGCACAGCACTGTAGGGGGATGGAATGCCACTGAATTGTGCACTTCATAATGGTTCATTTTATGTTATGTGACTTTGACACTCTGTTAAAAAATATTTTTCTTCCATGTTTCAAATACATGAGAAACACGAAAATGATAATCCTATGAAGTGACTTATAATGGAGATAAAGAGTGACCTGGCCAAAGGAAAGTTCTCAGTGCATCGATCTTGCCTCTGTGGAGGTCCAGGTATTACAGCTGCTTGATGAACCACACGGAAATTTAGTGGCTTAGAACAATGACATTTATTTTGCCCACCAATGCACGACTCAGCAGGGACAGCTCACTCTGCCCCACCCGGCACCACCCAGGACTCCTCAAGACCAGAGCCGGGGCTCCTCTGGGGGTCTTATCTCTCATCTGGCTGCTGGTTCACGCTGGCCGTGGCCCCCGGTGGGGCTGGGGTCAGGACACCTGCACGTGGCCTTTCCATGTGGCCGCGTTCCAGAGATGAGCCTCCCGAGGCGCCCAGACAGACACCGTGTCACCGTCCGGGACTCGGCCCCCGCAGCCACAGCCTTGCTCACAACACAGCCCCGGCCGGGCAGGTGAAGAGGAGGGAGGAGTCGTCGTGGGGGGTGGGACGGACTGGTGCCGCTACCCCTGGACGTGCAAGCTGACACCTCCCCCCTGTCGTGGGCATTTATACATTTGCGCAGAAGGACTGAAACGGGAAGTGCCGTGAGGAACGGGAATTCCAACAGTAGTTTGGGCTTGATGATGGAGATGGTCTCTGGGTTTTCACCAAAGAAACTCGAAGCCAATTCTCCATACTCTCGAGTGTGTTAAAGGATCCCGCAGACGCCCCACCCCACCAGGCAGCGTGGTCCACATTGAAACCCTCCTGCCAGCCCGCCCCACCCACGGCTGCCGCGAATAACCCCAGGCTGATTACTGCCCAGAGATATTTAGCTGACTCTACGTACACTGTGAACGGACTTAAAACATTAAACACATGTGTGTTTACCCAATCAATAACCTTTCCTGTCAGAGAGAGAGAGAGAGGGAAGAGGAAAAAAAACCTACCCAGTGTTGTTTGGGTTGAATGCCTGCGTTTTAGTGGAAACCACTTCCTCCCACGGCCAGACTTCCCCGGAAGGCGCCTCCCTCCCAGCGCATGGGCTTCTGCGCAGAGCTGAGGGTCCATGTGTCATGCCCTGTTAGACCTTGATGTTTTAGCACACTTGGGGTGTCGCTCAGGGCCAGTCGGCAAATGTTTGGGGAGGAGCGTGGCTCCTGACTGCTCATGAGCTACCCTGTGCAGAGAGCAAGATGGAAGTGTCCCCCCCCACCATCCCCGGGATTTCTGTCACCACCTGAGCGGGGTCCCCCAAGTCTCCGGGGCAGCCTGGGTGAGAGGTTGAGGACGGGGCAGCACCGCCAGGGTGGGCACGTGGCTGCGGGTGTGGGAACCCGGGGAGCCCACGGGCCCTGCTCCCTGCCACGCTCCTCCCGCGTGCCTGTCCAGGTAAGAGTCGCCGGCTCTTCAACAGCCACCAAGGACAATATGTCCCACTTTGTGCTGTGTGGCAGAGAGGTCAGAGGTCACCCCCAGCTCTCTGCAAAGCTCGCAGGCCACGAGAACTAACCACCCAACAAAACTCAAATGTTCCGGCCTGTGGGCTGGTTCGCCTCACGACGTAAGGCATGTGGGAGTCGTGTGGACTGTGAAGACCCTTGAAAGGCTGTGATGAGGGTCTCCCCCGCCAAACCTGTGTCCCGGTCATCGTGACAAAAAATCAGACAAATCTCAGTTGAGGGACATTCTGCAAAATCCCGGAACAGCACCCCTCAAAACTATCCCGGTCACCCAAAACAAGCAAAGCCTGAGACACTGTCACAACCAAAGGAGACGTGACGATTAAATGCCATGTGGGATCCCAGGCAGAGAAAGGACATTAGCAGGAAACTGAGGCAATCTGAGAAAAGTATGGCCTCGATTAATGCTAACATTTCAGTACTGGGTCATGGTCATGAATGCACCAGAGTGACGATAGGTGTCTCTAGCGGGGAAACTGGGTACTGGGGACATGGGAACACTTGGTACTATCTTCTCAATTTTTCCGTCAATCTAAAACTGCTCTAAAATAAAAACTTTATTTCAGACAAAATAAATACAGAAATTTTAAACATAAGAATTGGGTCTGGGGACTCCTGTCTCACATTCTGAAAGGTGGGCGGTGCCGTGTCTGTGAGGAAATGTGGCTGCCAAGCTCACGCCAGTCTCCTGGAAGTCACCTGGCCCTGAGCTCCCTGCGACTGGGCCACTGCCATTGGCTTTGCGCCTTCAGCCCTGCAGCTCTGGGACAGGAAATCAAGGCTCATGTGGGAAGGGCGCTGGCGGTCTCCGCACGTGGGAGACAGGTTCACAGAGAACAAAGTACACGCCCGGCCCCCAGCCCCTGCCAGCCTGGGGCTCTGAATGGGGTCTGTGTTGTGGAAAGTTTATCCTGCAGACGTTTGGTGTCCCCGCCCTGTTCCTGATTAAGCCAGCTCCGACGGGGTCCTGACAGCAGTTTCTGATGTCGCTGTTGGATCCTTGGGCGTCTTATCAGATGGGCACCGAGCTTGTCCTCGAGTGGATGGAGCCTCGGCGGAAGACACTGCGCACGTACTTTCCCTCTGAGCAGAAATGGGGCTGTGAGATCAGGTCTGTGGGTGGGGACGTGCGTTGGCACCTCTTGCAGGGTGAAGGCACAGCCTGCCTCCCCCACAGCTCCCAGGCCCCTCTCTGAGTGCCAGATCCTGGTCCCATCTCAGGAAGTGCCTCGAGCGTGGCTGTGCTGGGTGATCACACGTGTGGCAGGGAGAAATGGAGGAAGGAACTTCCTGCTCGAATTGAACGTGCCAAGCTCAGAAAGGCCCTGGAGGAGGACTTTAAATGGTTTTCTGTCCTCTTGGCTTAAAACACCAGAAGCCGGCTGGGCGTGGTGGCTCACGCCTGTAATCTTAACACTCTGGGAGGCCAAGGTGGGAGGATCGCTCAAAGTCAGCAGTTCGAGATTAGCCTGAGCAAAAGCAAGACCTCATCTCTACTAAAATTAGAAAGAAATTATCTGGACAACTAAAAATATACATATATAAAAAAATTAGCTGGGCATGGTGGCACATGCCTGTAGTCCCAGCTACTTGGGAGGCTAAGGGAGGAAGATTGCTTGAGCCCAGGAGTTTGAGGTTGCTGTGAGCTAGGCTAATGCCACAGCACTCTAGCCCGGGCAACAGAGCCAGACTCTGTCTCAAAAAATAAAATAAAATAAAATAAAATAATACACTAGAAACCCAGCCAGGACAAAAGGAACTTACCTTCCACTGGGCAGCTGTGACCTCCTGGGCTGCCGGGCGTCCTCAAAGCCAGTCCCCGTCCGGAGCCTCCACCCCATTCTGCAAAGGAGGCTCTGAGAGCTCGAGGAATTTGCCTCAGATCTTCAGGGTGGGAAGAAGCAAACTTGGGGTCAAATTAGGGGCCGAATCCTGCTTGTTCCAAGTCTCCATGTGCATCCTGGAATCGAGATGTGAAGGACGTGAGAATGTCAACACCAAGCTGCATAGCCAGTGTGCTGGAGGTGCAAGCCCAGGTGGGAACTGTTGGCCCTACCCGTGCATGCCCTGCATGACAGGTCTGCACCAAACACCCCCCCATAAGGCCATTCACTCCTTCCCGACGTTGGGCTGTAGTCTCGGCAGCCCCCACCCGGGAGGGGCAGTGCCTGGCTGTGGAAGAACTGACAAGCCTGGCTCTTCCCAGCTGTGAACGCAGGCAGGTGGACTCAGCACAGCCTCTAAGCAACGGTTCTCTCTCTGTCTAAGCGACGCAAATCATTAGCACTCATATGAACTGATTCTTCTGCCAATCCCTGCACAATAATTACAAGGTGTGATAATCTACTCTAAATAGAATTAGAGTAATATCCAAAGACGTAAAGCTTCTTTGGTGTGATTTGGTGCCTCTTTAAACTCCCCTACCAATGCGACAATGACGTCTAACTCCGTCCCCTCGTTCTGCTTTCAGGATTAACCTTCACATATTGCTTTCCCTATGATTTAAGAAATTAAGCCTTTTGGATCTTTGACAGTTTTGCAGATTTTCCAACTTGCTTGTTTAACCTGCTTTATCTGAAAAATCTCTGAAAGGGCTTTAAGTTCCCTGAATTTGCTCCCTCGCATACACTGTCTGTTTTGCTGTTTGTTTGAGTTCATTTGGGGTGTATAACTGACATAGAATGAAATGCACAAATCTTAAGTCTAGAACTCACTGATTTTGCACCTGTGCCTACACCACAGAACATTTCCATCTCCCAGAAATTCCCTCCTGCCCATTCCTGGGGATATCAACACCTCCCCTGCCCCACAAGGCAGCTACGTCTCTGATGCTGTCACCGTGGGTGGCTGGTGCCTGTTCCTGCACCCACAGGAACGGAGTCATGCAGCATGTGCTCATGCATACCTGATTGTTTTCTTCGATGTAATGTTTCTGAGATTCTGCTAGGTGCTTTTGTTACTCTCTTTTTTATTCTGAAATGTTTCAGATATTCAGAAAAGAAAATAATGTAACAATAACCCATGTACAAAACCATCCAGATTTAACAAAAAGTTAACATAGTGATATTTGCTTCACATATATGTTCCAAGAATACTGGAAATAAACAATACCAATATAGTCCCCGCGGACTCCCCAATCTGCTTCCCAGCTTCCTTCTTCAGAGGTGGCCGCCATCCCCAAGTCCATAAATGTCCCTCCTGCAGGAGCTTTTATATTCTACAGCAGGTGTCTCTGCAAACAATAGAGGGTACTATTATTTTATCTGCTGTAAAAGGTATATAAGTACTATTCTGTATTTTATCAGTTACTGCATAGTCAGGAAAATAGAAACCACCCCAGAAATAACAAAGGTGCCTGATACACGGAACTTGCTGCCTAAGTGGGGCGGGAAGTGTTCCGGGAATCCCCGAGTCTGCACACGGAGCATCAAGCCACCCCTGCCGCTGCTGTGGCCACCACGGCCTCTTCCCGGGAAGACCAGAGCCCCCGCTCCAGCTGATGTGCCTCGACTGGTCACAAATCCGCAGGAGCCCAGAGTCAACTTCAGACGCCCACTGCTGCAGCTGCCGGAGCTGCCACACGGTGGGTGTGGGGAGACACGGCTCCTTCCCTCTCCCCACCTCCCAGTTCCACAGGAGTGGCTCCCTCAGAGAGAACCTGATCAGAGCCCCCTGGCAAAGGCAGTTTCCATGCTCCTGACCCCGGTGGTGGAGAGCAGGCTGGAACATCTCGTTTGCCGTGGAAAGCCGGCGGAAAAATAGCCAGTGTCCTTCTGAAACTGCTCTTTCCACTAGACGTGCTGGTTTTGGAAACTGATTTGTACTGAAATACATCTAGCTCACCAACCGCGCCTGCTGAGGACCCTACGCTGCAGCCGACGTCTCCATTCCTAGCACGGACTCTGGTTTTGTGCCTGTTTCTTTCTTTTTGACCTTCCCAACATCCGCACAATCTTTCTGTGTTTGGAAACATCCCCACCTTAGTGGGAGTCTCGCTGTGAGACAGGGATTTACGGCACAATAGATGCTGCTGATGCCAGACACTTGCTTTGTCGCCCATCAGTGATGGAACCAGGGCTTGTCCACACGCCCCGGACCCTGCCAGTCAGACACCGACGTCACCACCCCAAGTTCGAACTAAGGGCTGATGACCCAAAGCAGCGACTAGATAAGGGTGCAAAAGGGTTTGATATAGTTTCCTGTCTGCATTGGTGCTTAAAATTCTTCATAACAAAATGGAAAACAGGAAAACCAAAGGGAAAGGCAGTGGCTTTCCTCACTTGCCATTAAAGACAAACATTATCTATTCTGGTGAATTAAAATCTTCAACAGGATCTGTCGGGTCACGACAAACAAGCAGATAAATAAAAACCTAGATTCCAGGGGACATTCTCCAGCAATGAATACGATGTCAGCACCAACCGCCAAGTCCAAGGCTGTGGTGGCCTTTGCCGGCGCCGGGGGCTCCATGCCTGGGGCCACTGGTGTCGCTGGGGAACCTTCTGGTCCCACTTTCCCCACTGAATGTGCTTCATGTCGGTGTCTCAGCTGAGTCTTGGGCTCACAGCCTCCAAACTAGTTTCTCCAACCCTCCTGGCAGCTCCGCAAGCTCCCCAGTGGGCTCTAAAGAAAGCCCTTTTCTTCCTAAAGCAGCCAGTGCCCATTTCTGTTGCTCACAATTGGGACCCGTGAGTGACAGGCAGACGCAGGTGCCAGGAGTTGTGGAGAGATGGCCCTCGGGGAGAGAGAGAGTCATCCGTGCTCCAACCTGCCTGGGAAGGAAGGCAGAGGTGGCCCACCTAGAAGGAACCGTCTGCAACTCGGGAAGCAGGTGGCATTCCATGGGAAAATGCCCAGGCCAGGTGGCACCTGAGTCACCTGGTTTGAAGTGTCCACCGAGGGCCAGGCTGTGGGGTCCGTGTGGCCCTGCCGAAACCCAGCGGATGAGGCGGGATGGAGCAGGAGACGAGGCTGGCTGCTTAAAGAAAAGAAATGAAATGTTGAGATTCATAAAACTCTGGCTCCAGGGACAGACTGAAGCCCCTCAGCTTCAGTCTGGGGGACCCCCAGTTTTGGTCACTGCCCAAGACCCTCTTTTTCCCCGGCACAAACGTTGCAATCTTGTGATTAAATTAACATTTGCAGCTGAAAGTCCCCACCGGGCGCGAGAAGGATCTGGCCACTGCGGCTGTCCAGATGATGCCTCTGACATCACGGCTCAGGGACAGGTCGGCCGCCGAGCCCTGCTCCAATCACAGGCTCATAAGCAAAGCAAATGCCTGCTGTTCTTTCAAGCTCCTAAGTTTGGGGAACGTTTGATACATAGTGGTGGGTAACTGGAAGACCTACCTGACAAAGCACTTGAACCTGAGTCCTGATCTCAGAGTCGGTTCCAGAGGACCCTGCCCAAGCCAGCCGCGAGCGTCTAATGAGCCGTCCACGCAGCATCTGTACTTGGGCACCGCAGAGCATCTGACCAGGGGCCAAAGGGAGTGGGGACACTGGCATCTAGAAGGGCACGGGGGCGGGGGGCGGGAGAGGCTGGAACCCAGGCTTCACGAGACGCTTGGTATTTCTCTTGGACCCGAGTCAGTAACCAGAATGTAACCGGAGGTACATGTTATTCACATGAAATGATGCTTTGCACAAGGTCACAGCAAATTGAAATCACCTGGCAGGAGGACCCCAGGGCTCCGAAGGCGCCTGTCACCAAGACTGTGGCTTGGGGCTGTGGCTCGGCCCCAGGCAGCACAGCCCCTGCGGAAGTGGGCTGCAGATGTGGGGAGAAGGAGGCCTGACTTTTTAAAAGAGGCCAAAGAGTCGAGATTTCAACCCAGAGTGGAAAGACACGCCACAGGGGAGCTGCCAGGGACGAGGAGTGATCTGGTTCCTTAAAGAGAGTGCAGAGGAGGCGGCTGCTGAAGGAAGATCAAAGATGGCCCCTGATTGGGAGCACAGCCCGGGAGCACAGCCTGGGAATTCCTCTGCTCGGGCCAGGCCTCTGTCTGGGGCTTCTGAGGGCAGCCTGGGAACCGGGGTTTTCTCTTCCACAACTTCTCAGACCCTGCAGGAGGCCGGGGACAGCACTCCCCATCGTCAGAACGGCTGCAGTCAGGGGATTACGCTCCCAGTTCCCTGTGAATCGGCTCACCCAATGGTCCTCACGGAGCGAGCACTCATGTCCACACCCTCGGAGCCGCAGCCCGAGCCGGTTCAGCCAAGCACAGCAGGACGGCCACTGTCATCAGAGAGGGCTCTGGGTCCACACCAGCTCCATCTGTCCCCAAAGCGCATGAGGAAAAAGCAACTTCTCTCGATGTGATTTACACAAAATAAGAAGCACCATCTTATGTGCACAGCTCGATGGATTCTGACATCAGCACAGAGCCAGGACACAGACTGGAACCTGGGAGCGAGGTTGCGTGGGCAGCCGGCCAGGGTCCAGGACAAGCCCTTCTGCTGGAACTGGCTGCTCATCTGCTTGTAACTCCAGCATCAATTCTCTGGAATGGGGGAGGAGTGACTCACCTGAATTCTTTTCCTATATCCCCACCATCCTCACACCTCCTTCTACGCTTGGGACAAAGGTCTCTTTTCCATTGAATTTGAGAGTGATTGGAAACACCCCACACTTTGGAATCGAAAGACTTAAGCTCATGCCCCAAAGACTTGGGATTATGCCCCAGCCCTGCTGTGTGACCTTGGGCAAGTGAGTTAGACTCTCTGAGCTCCTGCTGTCATCCATGTAAAACAAGGACAATAAGGGACCCTGGGAGGTCATTGTGAGGATACAAGGAGGTATTATATGCACACCACAAATACTATTGTTTTGAATTGTGCTGCTATAATGAAACAGGTGGAGAAATTAAAAGAAAAACCATTTCAACTTTTCAGAAAAACACCTAAAGCTCTAAGTGGGCGCCTACTTTCCAGTCATGACAGCCCCCACCCCCCAGCCCCAGTCTCCCAGTCTCACTTGGAAAAGCTGCTTTCTTAAGGAATCAGCCCTGAAAACAACACCTGGGCTGTTGGTGTCAAAACGGACTCCGAGCCCCTGAGATGTCGGCTCAATCCAGTCCGACCAGACCCGGTGTGTTTTCCCGGGTGCTCAGGATTGTCTGGACGTGGCCTGGCCATGTCCGAGCATGTGAAACACGGTTGTGGTGCCCGATGGCTTCATTTGGCAGCAGTCTGGGCCAAGTGATTGGCGCCAGCACCGTGAGGATGACAGAGCGCTGAAACCTCCTCGAGACAGGCGTTGTATCAGATTGTGCCGCTGCCAGCGTGGGGCTCCCAGGGCGGCAAGCGCGTCCTCGGCAACCGATGGAGAGATAGGAGGGTAGACGGGACAGCCGTCAGCCGGGACAGCTGGCCAGGCACGTCCTGGGGGTAGGGGAGTCGTCCCTCCCTGGGTAAGCCAGTGTGGGCGGGAGGAAGGAGCAGGGGACTGGGAGGAAAAGCACCCCAATTCTGTGCCTGTCACTGCCCAGGGATGAGAGATGAAAATGCCAAGTGATGAAGAGCGGAGACCCTCATGTCATACGCAATGTGTGGGTCTTGTTTGCACCCCGACTTGGGTAGATATGGATAGGGACTTGGATAGAGAGGGAGACAGACGATGGATGATGGATGGATGAATAAATAGATGAGAAAATGGATGGAGAGATGGATGGATAGAGGGAGAGACAAAGAGATGTGATAGGTGGATGGATAGGTAGATGATGGGTAGGTGGGGAGAGAAAGAAAGATGCTAGGTGGATGGATGAATAGAAGCAGAGAAGGAGAGAGCCGGCTGAATGGCTAGACAGACTCGTGGATGGTAGAACAGATAAGATAGATGAATGGATATGCAGATGTGGAAAAAGATACAGATGCAGATCTGGGCGGGGACAGGGATAGGGGTATGGATGTGCCAGTGGGAGGACTTTGAGCCGTTGCACAGGTGATCGATCATTCTGCAGATCTCAGGCGGGAGCAGGTGCACGGCCAGGCCCGGCCAATCAGAGCTTTCCCTGAGCGCGTGCGCGCTGAGAGCGCAGCGGCTACCACGCACGTCTTCACCGCAACACCCAGCCGTTAGCGCAAGCGGGGGAGGGCAAGAGGCCGCCCTTTAGTGAGGGCTCTTGGTCTGCCAGCTACTCGTGGTGTGGGGGAGGCAAACCAGGCCAGGGAGGCCACCAATTTCCCCCCGTGGTAGAGTGCCACAAATAGCCTGAGCCTACCGCCCAGCCGCGGCTCGCCACTAACAACTGGGACCGTCCACCCACCCCGCCTGGACCCAGGCCTGTCACCCCAGTGCTCTGTTTTCTGCCGATGTCACCAATTTCAAAACGACCCAGAACTAAACCATGTCATTTAGTCATTCCAGTATATGTTGGTGACAGAGAAAACCAAGGATGTCCTTTCTGCACGGAGCCACTGTGACATTGGAGTGAGATGGTGTGACGGGTGCCAGGGACCACTTCTGGACACAAAAGTAAAGTAATCCCACCCACGCCAATGGGGTGGAAGACAGAGAACTACATTTTTCCCAGACTCCTGGTCTCCAGGGTTCTACCCATTCCATCCATGAGAAACTCCCATGCACGGTTTGCAAGGCCAAGGACATGCTTGATTTTCTGGCCGCCACCATGGATGTGTGGGCTTTGGCAAATGTCGGTTTCTGTAGTCACCTCTGTGTTCCCTCATCTGCCACCTGGCTCCATGCTACAACGAACCTCCAGCTGTCAGCTGCGGTTCCCTGCAGTTTCCGACCTCCGGGCGACAGCATCAATTTGTTGATTCTTTGAACTACACAGATAGATCTGGAAGTTGAATGCAACCTCCCCAGACCTTTGCTTCTCCAGCCTTTCTGAGGATTTCATAAACACCCAACTCCCTAAATCCAATCCCTTTTCTTCTGAAATACCCAGTGTGGCTTCAGTTTTCCTAAGCCAACACTAACTGTAACACTGTACTTCCGTGGGAAAACTTAAGAAGTGCAGATCTATCCAAATTTCGCTTTTTCTGATGAGAAAACTGGGGCCTGGCAGGGGATGGGGTGGAAACAATTTGCCATAGTCAACAGCTTGCAGATTTCCTCTCTAAACCTGTGCCGTCCCAAACCATAATCACTATTTAAATCAAAGTGAATTAAAATTAAGTCAGATTTAGAAGTAAGTTCCTCTGTGTCTCACATGTGTAATAGCCACGTGCGGTTGGTGGCTGCCTTATGGGAGAGCACACCGGTGCTGGGCTATTGAACACTCCGTCACTGCAGAAAGTTCTGGGGGACGGTGCTGTCCGAAGCGATCATAGTATAAACCTCTGCCCCGGCTGACATTAATGTTCCTCTTACTGAATGGTAGCACTAGAAGAATGATTTAGTCCAAATTGCTGTTGTGACAAATGAAGAAAATCAAGACGTAGAGTCACAAAGTGACTCGTGATCACTCAGTGATTCGCCAAGACCAAGTCCTATTTCCCTCCACGAATCTGAGTCGCCCGGTGGTTGGAACTGCACGTGTGCATATTCATGTCAAGTACAACACTAATCTTAAAAAGAATGGTAAAGAAAAGCAAATAAGTCGTTATTCTTACAAATAACCCATTTGCAATGATTTTTTTTCAATAGATTCAAATAACTGCTTTTTTAAAAAATGTGGTGGTAGGGTTTGGTATGGTTTTTGTTTTAATTCCCAAACTAAAAGGTGTTTGGCATCTGATTCAGATTGCAAGATCCTAAATAGACATGTTCATGTGACCTGTGGTGGTATGTTCTAAGAGTCAAGGACTCGCAGGAAGGGCTCATTCTGCAAATCCGAGAACACGTCTGTCTCTGTTCTCCGATTCCTGGGGGATGATATCCCTTCCTGACAAAGGAACTGAACCGGGGAAATTTTCAGAGAGCAGTTGTTTGCCAGGTATTTTGGAGATAGAAATGATCTAGTCCTGGGGACATTTTCCACTTGATGCCCTTCTGGGGAGAATGTCCAGGTCACTGCCCCTGCCTGTCCAGGGGCCACCCCGCTTCCAGGCAGCAAGAAGCGTCGTGGAATTGACTGTCTGTGGTCTCGGAAACGAAAGATGTGAAAGTAGGGACCAGACAGGGAACAAAAGCAACGTGCTTTTCTTCAACATGAGATTTCCTCCCCCAAACAGCATCAGAGACTGTCAGACGCTGGGCACCTTGCCAAAGGTCAGAGAAGGGGCCAAAATGTATAATTTTAGCCTTTTCAGATGGCCATTCTGTCTCTACAACGTTAAATACCGTCTCACCACAGTTGCAAAATCCTCGCGCACAGCGGGTGGGTAAGCCCTGGCTCTGGGCTCCAGGCACAGGACACTCCCGGAGACTAAACAACCATCGTTGAGCACCTCCCGAGGCCCAGAGTGTCGCTGTGCCGCTCCCAGCATCCCAGGAAAGGCGATGGCCCTAGAGGTGGCAGGTCGCGGCTGCAGAGAGACCCACTCTGGCCTCGAATTCCACAGCTGTAAAGGCGGGAGGTGGAGATGGCTCATCTGTGCCCACTCTGGTTGGGGGGTGGCAGCAGCAGTGCCCTGTGGAGATGCTCTGAGGCTGGGCCCAGGCTCACAGCGCAGCGCAGGAGGGCCTGACCTCGAGTGCACAGCTCCATCTCTCCTTCTCCCTCCTCTGGAGCTGCAGCCTCCAGGCAGGGCCTCCTGGCCGCCTCTCCTGTACAGAAGCTACGGTGCCCCACCCACCCAACATACCCTCTCCCTGCCTGTCCACAAGGACAGATTCCCACCACGAGCTCCCGAGACCTGCCTAAGGATGTCCCCGGCCTCAGCCCTTGCTCGTGCCAGGAAGCACTAACCACCCAGGAGAGTTCTCCGCCGACACCGAGCCGGGGTCAGTAGGTGCATGCCCCAGCACCCTCGCCCATGTGTGGGACAACTCTGAGACAGGTGCTGCGGCCTCCCGAGGTCCTCCCTGGGGCCAAGCCCAGATGCCTTTGCAGTGACCTCAAGTTAAGACATCATCCCTTCCCTGCCCCACATCCCCAAGCCCTGCGGGTGCTCCTGGGACCACCTGGCAAGGAAACTCCTTGCACGCAGAGGCTTATCGCAGCTCTGCTCCTGGGCAAGCACAGTTGAGACTCAGATCTGGTGACTGAAGGGCTATAGGGAAAGTTCTTTCTCCCCCACAACACCTGCCCATGGGGGCAGGTCTCTTACCGCTGAATCCCCTCATTAGAGATTCGTGTTGTGTGGTTAAAGTATCAGTGTCTGGTCTTAGGACCCAGCAATCCCACTTCTTGGGGATACACCTAAAAAAACTGAAAGCCAGGGACTCGAACAGATATTTGCACACCCAGTTCATAGCAGGATTACTCACAATAGCAAAGGGGTGGAAGCCCCTCAAGCGCCCACGGATGGATGAACAGATGAGCGAAGCGTGGCAAATCCATGCAACAGAGCATCATTCAGCCTCACAAAGGGCAGGAGAGGCCCCATCCTGGAGGGCGTCATGCTCAGTGAAATAAGCTGGACACAAAAAGACAAATAGCGTAAGATTCCACTTGCACGTGTAGTCAAATTCCCAGAGACAGAAAGTGGAGTGGAGGGAGCCTGGAGCTGGGCGAGGAAGGGGGTCAGTGCTTCACGGGGTAGAGTTTCAATTTGGGAGGAAGGAGAAGTCCCCAAGATGGACAGTGGCGATGGCCGCACGACAACGAGAATGTGCTCAGTGCTCCTGAGCTGCACGCTGGAAAATGGTTATGAAGGTCGGTTCTGTTACGTGTGTTTTATCACAAGCCACAGCGGCACCGTGGCAGAGCACCTTCCTCGGATCCGATGCGATCACACACCTCCTGAACCCTTGGTCACTCACGTTAGAAGAAATCTTCATGCCTCTAATGCAAATGCAAAGCCAATAGCAGGGGCCACCAGGAGAAAGCAACTAAGTAAATAAGTGAACGGGAAATAAACAAGTGCCATGAAAACCGAACGACGTTTATTAGCACCTAACCAGACACCCTGGCCGCCCAAGCCCCGAGCTGAGGCCCGTCCCTCTGTGTTAAGAGCGGAGATTAGCAAGTGGTGAGAGAAGGACAAAGACATAGCCGGTCAGAGACAGTTCCCACCCTGTAATCAGAAATCTTGAATGAGGAGTGAAAGGAAATGACTTTCTGCATTTTTAACCCAATCCCACTGAGCACGAGGCCCGAAGCATCCTAGGAATGCCCAGCAGAGTGTGACGCAGAATTCAGGAGACCTTGGTCTTCAGCAAGAGCTGCAAATAGGCTCTGACGTCCCTGCCACCCGGGCCCCCTTGGCGTTGGCCGCCTGGGGCCCCGTCCTGAGAAAGATTCCAAAGGAGCACACACCGCATGATTCCACTCCAGGTTCAGGCCCAGCGGGAGAGACACGGTGATCGACTAGCAATGTCTGCCAGGGACACAGGATGGGGCTGCAGAATATCTGCCACCTACGTGACCCAGCCCTCCTCTTCAAACTCCTGTCAAGCCAACTCTTCCTGTCTCAAAATGCTCACTCGGGCGACTTGTTTAAAACTGTACTCACATGCGTCACCGTTGGCCCCTTTTAACGACCGCGGGGGCAAGGCTTGTGATTCTCAGTTTGCAGTTGAGGGGGAAATGGCTCAGGGAGGTCAGGTGACTTGCCCAGGGTCATACAGCTGGGAGACACAGAGCGGCAGCCTGCGCCCGGCTCCACGCCCAATGCCCTGGCCTCTGCCCCCTGCCCCTCCACCCCGTGCCAGAACGGCAGAGGGAACCGACCCCTAGAACCCGTGAGTCTCTACCGCCGTGCCCCAAAACACACGCAGTGACTGAGTCAGGAGAAGAGACGCGGATCTGTATTTATCCTACAGTCTGGGCAGTGACTGTACCGTCGGCATAGACACAACAGACTTTTAATAACTCTGCACAGCTTGAATCCAGAAGTGTATTTTTACTCGGGTGAGTTAGTCATCTATTTGTCAATAGAGGCCAGTGAAGGAAAAGGCCCGGGGCATCTATAAACAGACCGTAGCCCCTGGAGACAGTGCAGGGGAAGCCAAGCTGTCTAGAAATGCTCTCATTCCTGAAAACAATGCCACAGAGCAAACAAGCTGCCACAGCTGTCTGAGCGATCAGTTGCTGGGTGAGCCCTGAGGTGTTCAGGAGTGGACAGCTCACCGCTGAGCACACGGGCCTCAGCAGGCCCCAGCCCGGCTCCGCCACCTACAAGTCTACGAACCTGCCAGCAAGGGGCTCACCTGTGCTGAGCCGTAGCTTCCTCATCTGCGAAATGGGCACGGTGACGCCAGCCTCAC
Organism: Lepilemur ruficaudatus; assembly: GCA_963574885.1. Taxonomy (NCBI): domain Eukaryota; kingdom Metazoa; phylum Chordata; class Mammalia; order Primates; family Lepilemuridae; genus Lepilemur; species Lepilemur ruficaudatus. Next base: position 49,475 of record CAUYRT010033718.1, read on the forward strand.
AGGGCTCTGCAAAGATTAGAGGAGGTGACGTCCATTGTGAGCAGTCCTCAGATGTCATCTGTGACCGCAATGAGGCCGCCGGTGGTGGGTGACAGTGACGAGGCAGAGGGATTTGTTGTTCAGCATTCACTCCTCAAACATGAACGGCGTTAGCTGAACACCTACTACACATCTGGTCACTTGCTGCGTTGGGAGGAGGAGGAGGAGGAGGAAGCACGTGTAGCTGGAGCCCCTGTGAAGAGTAAGGCAGGAGGAATAGCAGCTCCGCCCAGCGGGAACACTGTCTGGCAGAACCCACCAAAGCCAACACTGCACATGCCCCCGACCAGCAATCTCCTTTCTGAATATACCCCCAACAGAGATGAGGGTCTGTGCTCTGCAGGGGAGTGTGTGCAGGGAGGCTCACGGCGTCTTTCCTCGAAATAGTCAAGAAATTCACACAGCCAGAGCCTCGGTCAACAGGAGATGGGATAAACGAATGGCACGATATTCATACGGGAGCGCCATGCTGCAGTGAAGAGGAACAAACACGGCCACGCGGAGGGACTCACAGTCGTGACGCAGAGGGAAAGAAGCTAGACACAGACAGCACACACCGTGTGGCCCAGTCGTCCCCGGACAGTCAAGAATAGAGAAAAACAACGTACACTGACGGACTCAGAAGGGCAGCTGCCCCTAGGGTGGGGGGGGGTCTCGACTGGGAAGGACACAAGGGGACTTTCAGGGATGATGGAAATACTCCGTATCATGATCTGAGTGGTGACCATACAGGTGTATGCAAATGTCAAAATTTGTGTATATTGTACTTTAAAAAAAAAAGAAGATATGCTCGTAGACCGTCAAGACTAGAAAGTATGTAAGAGACTACCTGGGGACCCTGAGGCTGCAAAGTCAAAAGTTTGCAAGGGCCAGAGAAATAAAGAATGACTGACGTGCGCCCGGTGTAAGGCAAAGAGATGTCAGGCTCTTCACGCTGCTACCAAGTTTGAGATCTGCCTGGATACAGTGTGCTTAACACTCTTGCTGCACAGATTAAACTTCCGAGGCTCGGGTGTCTCCACTCCCAGGCTGCAAGTCTGAGTCCTCTGTATCCAACCTTTCATTTCATAGTTGGGAGGACAGGAGCCCAGAGACACCAAGGGACCCGCCCACATGGACCTGCCACGGGAGAGGAAGCAGATCAAGAGGGGTATTTGGGAGTGGGCATCTTTCAAACACTGCAGCGTGGCCAACAGCCTGGAGTGCAAGATTCCGTCTGGGCGGCTAAGAGATGGGATCCCCCTCCCGGGTCCACCTGAAAGACGTGCTGGGTGGGTCCCTTAACCTCGACAGGTGCCTCCTCGTCCTTATCAAATGTGTGACGATGCTTGAGGGTCACCCACCAGGTGCACAAACGCCACCCCCTCCGGCTGTCCATGCATGGCAGTACTCAGCAAACGTCGCTTCGTCGAATTAACTAATCAATCGATAATTCCCTACGGCATCAAGGGGACGCCGTGAGAACACAGTCAGGAGACGGAAATGCGCTAACTGGAAGAGGCGTTCGTGGGAAGCCAGCCGTGAGCTGATGCTGAGGACATGAGAGAGTCAGACACCTGAACGAGGGATGCAGCTCCTCTCTCCCAGGCAGGAGCCGGTGTAGCCATCAGACCCATCCAGAATCCGTTCCCAGACACCCTGTTTTCTACACACCAAATGAATTGTGTAACACATGCCTTTAAATGTAATGTTCACAGGGGTATTTGGTCAGGACTCTGACAACAATGCAACAGAACCTGGCCTAAGAATTTACGAGCTCCTGTAATCAAATATCAAGAGCAAATGGGCCTTGGGGGCTCCAGTGCTGTCCCCCCTGCCTCCATCCCCACAGCGCCCCCCGCACACACACACTGCTTTTTTTCCTTCCAAGCAAAAAAGAAGAAGAAAAAGAGAATGCCAAACTGAGACTCTCCTTAAGAGGATGGAGAAGGGTGGAGCCTCCCCCAGGGACCACCTGCTCGGTCCCCTCCAGCCACCAGCGGGCCCCTCCCCAGAGCACGAGGCCTGCCACCTGCTCCGGTGGGCAGGGCCTGGGTGGACTCTGATTGGCCCGGACAGAGATTTGTGGGTTTCTCTTTGGTTTAACCCGGCTGTCCCCACAACGTCCTTGTACAGCTCTGGAAAGATGTTGAGTGAGGGGGAGAATCAAGAGGACAGCAGAACGACTGTGGTGGGGGGGGGGAGGGAGGGGGAGGGAGGAGGAAAATAGAAGAGGAGGAGAAGGGAAGAGGGAGGAGGAAGAAGGGGACGAGGAGGAGGAGGGAGGAGGAGGAAGCGGAGGGGGGCGGGGGCCAGGTGCGCAAGGAAAGACCATTAACTGCTGCACGCTAATTACTATTTACAAGCCACTCTCACATTCTCGTCTCTGCTTCTCAACCGCAGTCCTGCCAGGCGGGCAGGGGTGGGGGCCAGCATTGCCACTGCCGCTGGACAGATGAGACAAACAGATCCCAGACAGGTGAAGCCACTTGCCTGCCGTCCTGTGCCTGCTTAGGCGATGAGGAAGAGGAGGAAGGAGACTGGGAGTTCCCGCTGCCCCCAGTCCCCCCCCCCGCCCGCCCGCTTAGTGCCTGCCGCGGTCCCATGCCTTCGTTAGGATTCTCCTTGAAGCCGACGCACATGCTTTCACTTCAGTAATGTTAAAAAGCAAACTTTAAAGCACCACTGCAAGTGGAGAGTCAGCATCTCTCAATAAGGAGAATGTAACTAACAGTGAACACAATAAAAACAAAGCAATGTCGTTAAACTCTCGCTAGACACCTTACCTGCCCAAGGCTCCTGCCCAGGCCGGTCTGTCTGTCAAATGAGAAGATTAGCGGGTGTCAGAGAGAAGTTAGACAGACCGACACCAAGCCGAGACTCTCCTTGATATAATCAGGCGGCGTGGCAGGGAGTGGAGGTTGGGGGCGCTTTCTCACCGGAGACTCAAAGCTAAGAAGCGCGGTGGAGCACACCGTGCTCCGTGCGCTGTGCGCCCGTCTGCAGGGCGCCCTTTGTGTGTGGCAAGGGCCTCCGCTTCCCTCCTCAGGGATACACAGTTCCTTTCTGAAGTGACTGTGTTTGCACTTCCAGTCTTCAGAGAGCAGAATAAAATTGCTATCCCTCTTTGCTTTGGAAAATCATCTCCCCCGGCAAGGAAAAACGTGGGGAAAACCAACCCAAAGTCCCTTTCCCATGAGATGAGAAGACACCTGTGACCCTGCACGGCACAAAGGTGCTGTGCGTGTAATTCTGATAAGAACGTTATTTTACAAAAGTAAGACTATCTTTTTATTTAAAGACTATTAACATTTTCTTTAGGGAAAAATGTAGATTGGTAAGCAAATAGGAACACAGGTAACACGACTGTGACCACATAGGAAAGTTCTACGCGGTGACAGACGTGTGTGGAAAAGGAGCCAGAGGTGCGGGCAGGTGCTCGGGGCAAAGGCAGGGCTGGTTGCTGTGGGGGTCGGCGCAGGAGCAGTGCAGGCGAGGAGCCGCGCGGGCACCAGTCTGGCCAGGGCATAGCGTTCAGAAAGCCAGCTCAGGGCCGGCAGGATCGCGACACCTTCCTTCTCGCCTGCTAACGGCTCACGCTGGTCCGCGTCCTAGTAACCAATGTCTCTCGTGCGTGGAGAAAGGGGAGAGTTTTTGGCTTCTGGCAGGTAGCGGGAGGTTAGACGACGGAGAAAGATGTTGGGTTGTCCCTCCTGACCGTGAGCTACAGCGTCCCTGGCAAAGCATCTCCCTCCTGGGCCTCAGTCCCGTCGGGCCTCGGTGCGAACCAGCCCCTGGCCCCTCGGACCCCTGGTGCCTTGCAGCCGAGGACCCGGAAAAGACGCACGTGGATGTCGGGTAGGCCCAGGAGCGCAGTTACGTGCAGAGCCGAGAGAGCATATTCCAAGAGACAAAAGAGGAAATATCAAGCCCATCACAATTTAAGACAAACTGTTCTAATAGACTTAACTATACGAAGTATTTTTTATACGTAAGACTTGAGAATTCATATGTTACAGGGAAAGAACGTGTTGAATGCAAAAATGCAGTCAGAAAAATCCACAATGCGGGCTATGTCACAGGATAAATGACCTGTTTCCTCATTAAATAAATCTCAAAAAAGAGAGAGAGAGAGCAGAGGGGAGAAGAGGGAGGAGGAGGAAGGGGAGGAGGAGGAAGAGGAGGAGGAGGAAGAAGAGGAAGAGGAGGAGAAGGAAGGCGGGAGGTGTGAGAAGGAACACAGATTAAAAGTGGCATTCAACCTTGTTCAGATCCTGACTCAAGGCAATTGTAAAATAATAATAACATTATGAGAAAATACAAATTTAATCCCTGATATTGTATGACATTTGGGGCTTTCTTATTTAATTGTGATCACTGTCATGTGGATTTTCTCAGAGGCCGTCCTTACGTGTTAGAGACAGATGCTGAAATATCTTGAGCGTGAAATGCCATGAGGTTCGGAACTTGCATGGAAACCGTCAGGCGGGCGCTGGGCTGACCCTCGCCAGAGTCGGGTGAGGAAGTCAAGGCGGCGCTCTCTCCTCCTGTGTGTTTCAAACTTTCCATCATAAAGTCTTTGACATAATTCAGATTTTATGGACAAATAAAATCTGTTTTATTAGAAGTCCCACCTAAGTTATATTCCCCTAAAATGTGGGGAGACTAATCCTCCAGAACGTTCTCCAAGCAGCCCTTCCCTGGACGGAGTCACACTGGTTCCTGTGACTTACACGGCCAGGGAGGTGGCTCCTGGTCCCCAGGCTGTGAGGGCCGGTCCTGGACTGGGGCAGGTGCCCGACAGGTCTGCAGGGGACGGCAGTTTGCCTATTGGCAAAGTCACCGTTCTCTAATTGTGAACCAAACATGAACCTTTGTTCCGGCTTGGGAGCTCATTTACGCTTGGCAAAAGGCAATATCTCCTTTCAAAGATGGGAAGGGAAGACTTTAAAAGATTTAAAACCCAACTCCAAAAACTCATTGGACATCAAACAGCGTTTCTGAAACAAGGTTTTGATGAGTTAAGAGCAAATGAATCAGAAACATATGGATTAAATTCCTCTTAAAATCCACAAGGGTTTAAAAATGAAGGAGAAAGGCACTTGGCAAATATCTTTCTGGTTTTATCAAACCCCAGGCATTTTAGAAAACAGTGTGAGATGGTCAGCGAATCCAAAATGCAGCTGAACTCATGCAGTGCTAACAGCAGGGCTGAGGACGGGCTCAACTGCACAAGCTCAGGGCGCCGTGCCTGGGCAGGTGTCAGCTTCTCCCTCCACCCAGCAAGCGCAGGTCTCCTTCAACGCACCAAAAAGCTGTGAGCCGAAAACTCCAGCTAACGGTGCCGTGGAGTAGTTCTGGTCTTTATAACCACCCCTGCTCTTCTCGAAAGCATGTAACTGTATTAAAGGAAATTGCACAAGGCAACGTTTCCATTTTGTTCAGGGCTTCACCTGCAATGAGAGACACCCTCCAAAACTCCCCCTACAGCCACCCACAGGAAAACAGAAGGACTCCCAGCAAGAGAAAGGAGCACTGTCTCAGTCTGTGTGGCTGACATGAGGCCCCGTCTCAGGCTCTGAACAAAAGAAAAGCACGCGTCCTTTTAGAATCCAAGTCTGGACTCCAGAAGCAGCTCCTGTGGTCAGGCATGGGGGGCTCCCTCTGCGCTCAGGTGGCAGAGCCCCACAGCGGGGGGCACCGAACGGCTGGTGGCCATCGCTGAAGCCAACTGCCTCTTAGCGCCAGTGAGGAAGGGGAGCGCGGAGAGCACGGGGCTCACCCACCCGCATGAGCGGCAGCACTGCAGCGAGATTCCCAAGTCCCAGGCCACACCTAGGCTGCGTATCGGCAGTGCCCGTGCACAAGTCCAAGACAGCCTTCTAGAGCACGACTCTGAGAATCCTTGTGGACGGTGTCTCCATGCGCCGGTGGCCAGCGCATTTCTAGAATCCACACCAGCAGCCTGTGCTGTCTGAATGGTAGCAGCATATAGCCACGTGGGCTGAGAGCCTGCCACACAGGCAGTTGCGAATAGTGGTAAGAGAACGAAGTCTGGTGCCAAACTGCCCGGGGCTGCCTCCCACCTCCACCACTCGGAGCTGTGTGGCGTCGGGCAAACCACTCCCCCTCTCTGTGGCCCAGCCAGCTCATGCGTAAAATGAGGATGATAATAGCTCCCCTGGCAGAGTGCTGTTGGAGGGACGGCGTGAGCTCATAGGTGTGGATGCTGGGCGCTCCTCCGATGCCTGCTGCTGTTAGATGATCCGCCAGTCACTGCAGATGCGTGACCTCATCCCACTTAATCCCCACCGCCTCCATGTCATTATCCCCATCTGAGGGATGAGAAATCTGAGGCTCCCAGAGGCTGAATAACTTGCTAAGGACGGTCAGAGCCAGACTGCCAGTCCCGCTGGGGCTGGATCCAGGGCCACTTCTTCGAACTCAGCAGGCGTCTCCACTCTGAGGCACATGGCGTGGCAGGCTTGGCCAGTTTCCAGCCCAGCCCCTCTGCCAGCGCTCTGTGCAGTGAACAAGCCGCACAACCGAACGCCAGGGCCCCGTCCCCATCCAGGGCCTCCCCTGCTGTGAGCTGAGCACAGGCGTAGGGACAGGAGGGGAGACGCTCCCACCCAGTGCAGTGGTGACAGCCCTGTTCTGAGTCCTGGCTCTGCCAGCTCCCCTGTGGGTAGGCTCCAGCAAGCGAGTTCGCGGAGCCGCGGTTCCCTCATCTGTGACATGGGCCTAATGTTAGCATTTAAATCACAGGGTTGGGAAACATAGATGACAGAAGACCTGTAACACTTTTGCTTGGCAGGGATCCCAGCGCATGCTAATTGCCCAATAATTGTGCGTCCTTGTGACTATGTTGTCATTTGTGGACACTCCAAGCCTCCACCTCCAGAAGCACAAAGTTTCTCCATAGCACAAAGTTCTTCGGAGTCATACTCCTTTCTATAGTTCATCTCCACTGCGTACCTCAGCAGCCAGCTTCGTGCACAGCAGAACCTGCCCAGGATAGCGGCACAGAAACGCAAAGAGACGCCAGCGCTCCTGTTGCCTGAGCATCTCCATGGACACGTCTGGGTGGGTCTCCGTGGGCATGCCAGGTGTTCCACAGTTGTTATGTCCGTGAACGTGCAGTGCAGGTGGCTGCATCTAGTCGCTCTTGGAGATCTGAGACCGAATGAATCACTGCAATTCTAAGATGTCACTTAGGACAAGGCACAGAGATGGGTCGTGTTTTCTGCCCAGCCCGATGGGTATGGACTTAACCCAGCTCAACCTCAGCCTTTGCATCTGCAAAACAGAGCCCAAAAATACCTGCTTCTGAAGGGTAGTGCCAGGCATACAGTAAGTGCTCAATAACTGCCATTCTTACCACTGGACACTCTACTGCAATCCCCGAATCACACAGAAAGCCAAGAAAACTGCAGGTTCGAACCGTAAGCAACAGGCCACGGGAGGCGTCCGTCCCCTGGGCTTGCTTAAGATGAAAAGAATTGTTTCGCCACATCGAGATCACAAACCTATTACATTTTTAAACCCAAGGAGGGGGCCCGGGCCCTTTGAAACCAACGTAAATACAACTGTTTAACAGCTTATTTTAACTGTCCAATGGGAACCCGGCAGTTTAAATGGATTCACATTGCCAGCAATCTCTCTTTGCAACATGGTATTTGTTAGAAATCAGGATTTTACTTAACTCGATGTCTTGCGGTCGCCTCCGCTTTGTTTCTTAATGTGGCTGTCTTTATGTGAGTTTTCTTTGGCTTCCCTGTAGAAGAGTCACAGATTCCTTTTGAAGTCTTTTATTGATGAATGAGCCGCTATAAATAACCCTCCATGGCAGCCGCCCGATCTCCGAAGTCGAGTCCGGAGTAATAGTAGCTGAGGGAGCGGAGCGCGACGTACAGCAGCGTGTGGTGGGGTGGCTTCACGCTGTTTGACTTAATCTTCACAGATGTGAAAACAGAAACGCAATTATTTTAACAACTATTATTACATATTACTTCTCTAATGAAGACAAAGGCTTGGGAAGCGCTGGGAGACAGGAACTCGAGAACTTCGGGATGGTCCTGAGAGCGGGAGAGGGCTGGGAGCTGGCGAGGCCCCCCGTCCATTTGGAGACAGGGCAACAGTCAAAGGGGGAGATTCTTAATCCCCCCAAAGTCTCCTTCTGCCTCTCAGTTTTACCACACACATACACACACATGCACACACATGCCCACGTCACAATCACGTGGATGTCCAGAGTGCAGCTTCTCTGGGCCTATGTCAAGTGCGGCTCTGCGGTATGACTTATGGGGCCTGTGGAGAATTTCTGTTGCTGGGAAAGACAACCGCTCACTCTTAATGGAGCTCGAAGGACTTTTCCTGTTTCTCACAGTCCCTAGCTGCCACCCACCTCCTCCCCCTCCTCCTCCTCCTCTTCCTTGCTCCTGTCCCATCCCCCCATCGCCATAGCCTCAGCTTCTAGGGGGCACCCTCCCCGCTAGAAGGGAAGGGGACACAACTCACTTGAAAACCTATAAATCCAGAGGCCAAGTCTGCAGTTTGAAAGCTTTCCCTGGCCCCTCCGGGAATCTTGGAGATAAAACACGGAGCCCTGGTCTGTCCGTCCGCGGTGGTGTAAATACTGCCCCCCTTTTGATGCTTCAGGGAGGTCCCCGCCTGCAGAGGCGTCCAGACTGAGAAACGCTATCCTGGCTGGCATTTTTCTCATGAGCCGCGGCCCAAACCCACTGCCTTCTGGACTGGGCACTGGGACATCCCCCCACACACTCTCTAACTATATAATTTCCTGCCTTGGGGGAGTTCATTCCTCCCCCCTGCCCCTCGGCGGGGTTCTCTCCAATAAAACGAGGAAGTTGCCTGAATTCTGAACCATTTGCGGAATGACGGACTTGAGCGAAGAGAAGCCAAAACTTGTACTGTGAAAGCTCAGTGGGAGACTGTGGCTCCTGCTCCCAGAGAGCAACAGACACAGACGTGCCCACCCAGTCCACGGCAGCTCTGGGCCACCGCAGCCCCCGCCCCATAGCTGGGGCGAGTTGGGCTGGGCAGACCCTTTAAAGCCTAAGAGTGGAGGAGCAGCTGCCCTGACGTGCAGTCCAGACTGAGGACCTCTGTGGGGGGTGCTGTTGGATGAGACGGTGGGTTTCCTGGCCTGGCTCTCTCACTTCCTGAGGTGAGCAGGTAACTATTGGCCCTGTGTGCTTGCTACTTTCACATCTGGTTAGATGATACGGAAAAGTGGCTAAGACAGGTACACCTACCTGGGTATGATGCTTTGCCAAGGACTGGCTTTGCAACCTGAGGAAGCTACTAGTAAAATATCACTAGTGAAATGGACAAAATAATACCTACTTCCTAGGCTTGTTTGAAGATTAAAGAGATCATGCGTGTAAAGGCCTTAGCACAGAGCTTGACACATGGCCATTATCACCATCATCATCACCATCACTATCATCACCATCACCATCATCGCTATCACCAGCATCACTATCACCATCATATTCACCATCATCATTATCACCATCATTGTTACCACCATCACCATCACCATTATCATCACCACATCACCATCATCATCATCATCACCATCATCACCATCACCACATCACCATCATCATCATCATCACCATCATCACCATCACCATCATATTCACCATCATCATCATCACCATCATTTTTACCACCATCACCATCACCGTCACCATCCCATTATTAATTGTCTCCATTACTTCAGGCTCTATGTGGGCAGAGCCTATATCTGATTTACGGATGCATTCCCCATACTTAATAGGGTTCCTGACTTTTGGTGACTGTTTGATGAGGATAAACTACCCTTGCTTCTCACACATTGGACATACTGATGTTCAACACAAGTCTTGCTTCATCCACTCACTCAACCACTGTACCCTGAGCACCTTCCAGAGAGCATGTTGTGGCCACATGTTGGGAATGAAAAGAGGAGGAGGCTCCAGTCCCTGCTTAGATCTTCCTGGAGGAAACAAACGTACAAGCAGCTTGAACTAATCCTGTAGGTTTGGGTTAGAATTCACTTCCCTGTAGGATAACCAGCCATCCCAGCTTGCCCCAGACAGAGGGATCTCCTGGGACCCAGACATTCAGTGCTAAGCCCGGGAAAGACCCAGGCAAACTGGGGTGAGTTGGCCACTCTACTTCCCTGGCCCCCAGCGGCTGGGTCGGGAACCCCCATAGGTGCACTTGTGCATGCTGCTCCTAACAAGAGAAGGAACGGTGTGCAGTAGATAAAGGAGCCAGAGGGCCTGATCCAGACTCCAGCTCTGCCACGTCCAACTGCCGGAACTTGGGCAGGTGACTGAGCTCTTTAAACTCAGTTCCCTCATCTATAAATGAGGGGAAATGATTTCCCTAACTGTCAGGGACTCTGAGAAAATGAATGACTTAATGATATTCTACATGCGAAGTGCTTAGCACAGTCCCCAATAGGCACCAAGTAATCAAAAATACTAAAATTACTACTAGCCCCTCATAGATCTTATCACTTGTATTTGGTTCAGTTTTTCTGCAAACTCCCCTTCATTTACATAGAAAGAATTTATATTAAGGGATGCACATTGCACACAGGATCTTTGCAAAGGTTACAAGACAGAGTCTGGGCTGGGCTGCCAGGGCTGACTTCGGCACTGGAAAGGAAACTGCAGCCTCCCCTGGGATCAGAGCCCTCGGCCTCCAGGGCTACCTCCACCATCCTTGCCGCAAAGACGGCACGCCACACCTCCCCCTTTGCCCAGCTGGCTCCCTGGGGGATCCAAGGTCCACACTGCATGTCTGGGTGGTAGGTACAGAGAAACAAGCAGGGGTTTATTTCTATTTTATATTAGGAAGGTGGGATATAAAGTCTGAGAACCTATCAGAGATTGGAGAGTGTTGGAAAGTTTTCCAGTAGCCAGAAATGCCCAAAGTGCATTAGACAGTGCAAACCAGTTTGCTTCTCTTCTTTCCACTGGAATAGAAGCCCATGCGGGGCAGGACCGGGGTCTGACACATTGGTGTATTCCCAGGGCATATCACAGCCTGGCGGTTAATGGGCGATCACTGTTTGTTAGGTGAGAGATGACAAACTGTTCTGAGTACAAAGGCCCCTTGGTAGAAGCCATGTTCCTCATCATGGAAAAATGTAAACCACCCCTCCCTTCTGTGCATGTCCCTAAATGCATGTGCTTCCTGTTCTCCAAGCTGGGACATGTTTAACATTCATGAGGCCCTAGCATGTGCCACACGGAAGACGGCGCAAAGGAGAGTGCTGGCGCCAGGGGCAATTGGCCTCCATTTTTGACGAGCCTCTCCCTAACTCTGTGCCGTTCGTCAAGCCCCCACCCCAGCTCGACTTCGTGTCTCTGGACTGGGAAGACTCTGACCACGCTACCGGGTTGTTGGAATGGCAATGGGACGGCCACTCAGTGCCGTCCCCCAAGAGCGTGGAAGGGAGGTGAGGGCCGAGCCGTGTACTGTCAACAGCTGGCCTGCTTCTGTCGGCCCTGAACCTACTCTTTGGTTTCCTCTTGCCAAGTGGTTTTTCTGAATAATCCAAGCACTTGACCTCAAGCTTTTCATTACTGATGTCAAAACCACGGGTTCCCCAACTCAGCCACACTAGAATCATTTGGGGAGATTTCTAAAATACCAGCTGGGGTTGTGACCCAGCTGCTAATATTTTTTAAAGATACACCCTCTTCTAGTGTTCCCAGATGGTGATTCACCAGCCTAAACAGACAATGAGAGTCGAGTCTCTGACCAATAGCTATTAAAATTTCTGTGATTTCAGGGAGAGTAGAAATCAACTGGAAATGGAACTTAGGTTGTGACATGGCTTAGAGTAAGAAATGGGCACGGTTCCCCCATGGGAAGGACGGGCACTGGCTGACCATCCGTGGTCACGTGGCAGAGGTCTCTGGTCCCATCTCCGGTGCCAGACATCACAGCAGGAGGACAGAACGAACCAAAGCACGGGGAGAGCTGCCCCGCCCTCAATTTCAGGACTAATTCTGAAACTGACTGGCCGTGTGCCTTAGGAGAAGCCACCTGCCCCCTCTGAGGGTCCATGTGTGTGTGTGTGTGTGAGAATGAAGAAAATGGTAGTATCCACCTCATGCGAGGGTGGTTAATGTCAAATGAGAAAATGGACATGAAAATTCTTGTACAGAGTGAGTCTCCTGCGCCTCCCTGTACGTTTCTTTGCACCTTCCTGTGAATCTACACTTACGTATCAAAGAAAATGTTTTAATAAATAAATCAAATCTCTTTTTTGCTCATCTCTCTCATGGCCAGGCTGTTAGCAATAAAGTGAAAGGATTGTAAGTTACACAGCTCTCTGTCCCCGTGCTCTGCGTGAGCACTGCACAGGAAATGTTGAAATGCTTTTTGGCGACAGTGATGACGATAGTGGTGGGGATGTGATGTAATCATGGTGATGGCGATGATGGTGATGGTGGTGATGGTGGTGATGGTGATGATGGTGATGGTGGTGGTGGTGATGGTGGTGATGGTGATGATGGTGATGGTGGTGATGGTGATGATGGTGATGGTGATGGTGGTGATGGTGGTGGTGGTGATGGTGATGGTGATGATGATGATGACAGTGGTGATGATGGTGGTGGTGGCGGTGGTGGTGGTACTCTCTTGGTGGTAGGATTATTACAAATAATTGTGAGCTTACAGGTTTTTTCCTCTTTCTGCTGTTTTTCTGAATAGTACCCATTTCTTGCATGCACACACGTAACTTCTGCAGTGGGTGTTCTTGTGGAGGGCAACTCTACACAAGTAAAGAAAAAGGACAGTTGAGGTCACAGAGAGATGTTGAGAGTCTACTCTGAACACATGGAAGGTGCACACACATACGGACAGATGAAAAGAAAGGCCGGGTGAACAATGCTCTCCACCCCTCCCCTCTGGCCCTACAAATCCACCCAGTGGCGTCCCTACCTCACTGCAGTGGCCCTCGGCTCTGGCGGCAGCATCGGTAGAACTGCGTAAGGAACTGTTAACAAAGCACCGTGTGGTCCCACCACAGGCTGCATGAATTGGAATCTGAGGACAGGACACAGGGGCTGGGCAAACCCTAAGTGCCCAGGTCATCCCTGGGGTGGGGACCATGGCCTTGTGGGTTTCTTCTCCTCACATATGGATGCTTCAATGAAGACCCAGGAAAAACAGAGTCGAGAAGTGCAACATCCTGGAGATAGACCTGTTTCTCCCCCTTGCAGCTCTGAGGGTCCTCATGGAGACGCAGGGCTGCCTTCACCCTGCAGTACGTCCCCCGTCGCATCCCTGCCCAACACCCTCGGTCCACGAGTGATGTCCGGTACACTCCGGTCACCGGCGAGCACCATGGGCGGTGCTGAATGCTCCCCCCACCCTCCATGCTCTCAAGATGGAGCCCTCAGTGCTGACTCCAAGTCCAAAAATGTGGGAAAGTTTATTTATTTCTCCAAAACATTCCTGATTTGTAATGTGCTTTCTAAAAATGTTCTAGCTGACCAAGCCCCTGCTATATTTAGCCACCGCATTTGAAAGAAATGCTCTTTACACTTTATAAGGCAGCCTACGAAATACACAAGTTTAGGAAAAACTGCTCCTCCAGTCTGGTCCCTTTCTCCCCAGGACAGGGGTGGAGCCTGGCGTTTGGTCTCCCGGAATGGTCTCAGCGCCGGAGGGCAGGAAGAAAGAGTTTTATTCATTCCCAAGGCCCCTGAGTTCACACTGGCTAGACAGCCCTGGGAAGTCTCATCTGAGTTCCTTGTACCGCCCGGGCAAAGCCAGCCGGTGAAAATCATCTCTCCTGTGGTTTTCCTGAGATCGCCTGCCGGGCGTAGCAGCTTATTTTGCTGTTAGTTTCATGTTCAAATGGTTGGATCATCTCAAGAGATGAAACATTGCAACAAAAAGATGAAATGGACCCCAGCCTGCCCGGGTAGGAGAGCTGGAGACGTCAGCCTCCATAATTTCCTGCAGAATTCTAGAACATGAGCAGAGTCCTGGGTCATGATCTTGTTGCAGAACTGAAACGCCACAGATGGAGGTCGGAGGCTGTGTCCGTATCCAGCAATAAGGCCTTGCATTTCTTGAGGGCTTTCTGTGCACCGGACATTTTACATACAGTCACTGATTTAACTCTGGCAAGGGCCCAGATGTGAGAGGCAAGATCATTGTTCCCATTTTACAGATGGGAACGGGTGCTGCTGTAATGAATTTATACGCGTCATTTAACTTACTCCTATGAGGCCATTACCAATGTTATCCCCATCCGTACAAATGACAAAAGCTAAGGAACAGAAGAGTCAGGGCACAGAGTGGGGTTGTCAGCCTCTGTCTGGGGGGGCTCCAAGGCCACATGCAACAAGGTTAACATACTACCTCCCCCCCACCTACTCCAACATCAGTTACTGAATGGTGAAAGTCATAAGTTGTTAACGATGGGGATACTTCCCGTCGCTGGGTGTGTCGGGATAGATCTGAAAGTGGGGAGCTGTGGATGGTGCCCAGCCCCCCAGGAGGAATGGCCAAGGCCCAGGGCCCCAGGCAGCAGAGAGCTCCTAATATTCGATGCCGCACATTGTGAGGACGCAAGTTGTTCATGCTGTCAAAGTCAACGTGACCTTGTGAACGCCGGGGTGCTGTCCCCGCCTTTTGGAGAAGGCTGGACACAGACACCGCCCTGAGGTCGAGACGCCTTCCTCTGTGCCCTGCTTCCAGTGGACTTGAGTTTGAGGACACCCTCCCCAACACATGGTCCACACGTTCTAGAAGGACAGTAGAGCGTTAGCCACGTTTTGCTTTCGACACTCAACAAACCGACACAAAGCCATGCATAGATGGCTGGCCGCGGCCCCCAGCGACTCAGCAAGCCCTTCCCCGGCTCCAAGCCGTGAAGGCAGAGACCGCAGGGCCCCTGGGAGCTAAGTCTAGGCCCAAGCCCTGCCCACCTCATGGGGTCCCAGCTGAGGGTCTAGAACCATCTTCTCTTGGAAGCTTACAGGACAAGAGAACCCAGTCTTCGAGAATGTCAGCTGCAGCTGTCTGTGTTGTCCGAGACGTGGTGGCCCTGGCTCTTGTACCTCAGTGGTGTCGTCAGGGAGGCTACCAACAACTGGCCCCAGCCAAGCCTCACCGTACTCCCCCAACCAGTCCTTTCTCAACCCCTCCCTGTCCCTGCAGGTCGACCCTACCTGGGCCCCTTGTAGGCTAGACTTCTGGCAGGTCTCAGCCAATCAGAGGTGTCAGCCTGAGGCTGGAAAGTAGGAGAGGACAGAGGTGGGGGCATTTCTCCTTGGTTCTCACCCTTGCTAGTCCCTGGTGGTCTCCTGCACCTGGCCCATGTCCCCATAAATAGTCCCTCCGCCCTGGTCTTTTCCACTGACCCAGCTAAGTGGGTTCTATGTCCCACCAGGAACCTGATTCTTATACCTGATGAGAAAGGAGCTTGGGAGCAAATCTTTGCCCTAGTGCCTCTTCCTCTGCCTCCTTTCCCACTGCAAGTATAAATAAGGAAGCTGAGTTGGCTGTGTACCCCCAGATCCCATTTGCTCCCCAAAATGTAGATCCTGAGCTTAAATCTGGCTTAAGAGCCACACATTTGATTCACGCAGAGCAACTGGCATTTGGACACCCTTTGGAGGGACAGACACCCCCCCAGTGCAGCCCAAGCCCCACCACCGCCCCGCCCGGCGATCAGGCCCCACCGCAGGTCACTGCAAACACCTGTGGCATCTACCTGAGCCCTGGAGGAGCTGGCATTTGAGGCTGCTGGAGAAGGACCAGTGGCAGAGACAGCATGCCATTTGGCTATTCAGACGTATTTTCTAAACTGCTTAAAGTGTGTCTCAAAAGAGTTTTACTTTTCCAACAAACTCATGCTCTTCATTTTTAATACATTTTCTTGTTATCTTTGTGTTTTCACTCTATGAAACAACCTTTACTATGTGGTATAGGTAACTATATGTAAACTCCAGCCGTCACGAAAACAGGATGGGCACAAAATCCTGGTTCTCACTCGATTTTCTTGCTCCTGGGTGCAACTGACTACTGGAAATGTCGCCCACTTTTGTGATGTTAGCATTAGCCTGTCAACCTCAGGGCAGGCTGGTTCTGGCTTTCAGCCGTAACAATAATTACATGGGGCTGATTCTTTAACGCACACTGGGTATACCCGCGCCGCTCTGTGAAACCATAGAGACCAGCAATAGCCCTGTTTCCAGGAGGCGCGAAAAGGGCTGAAAAGGTCCTGCCCAGAGCCTCAAAAATCTTATGGTGCTGGCCGGGCGCAGTGGCTCATGACTGTAATCCTAGCACTCTGGGAGGCTGAGGCGGGAGGATTGCCCAAGGTCAGGAGTTCGAAACCAGCCTGAGCAAGAGCGAGACCCCATCTCTACTAAAAAAATAGAAAGAAATTAATTAGCCAACTAAAAATATATATAAAAACAAATTAGCCAGGCATGGTGGTGCATGCCTGTAGTCCCAACTACTTGGGAGGCTGAGGCAGAAGGATCGCTTGAGCCCAGGAGTATGAGGGTGCTGTGAGCTAGGCTGACACCATGGCACTCACTCTAGCCAGGGCAAGAGAGCAAGATTCTGTCTCAAAAAAAAAAAAAAATTTATTTATTCAATAAGAAATTAACCTTAGCTTACCATATCTTTTTAACTTTATAAACTTGTTAATTTTTTTTTACCTTTTGACTCTTTTGTAATAACTTAAGACACGAACATATTGCACAGCTGTACAAAAATAGTTTCTTTATATCCTTAGTCTATAAGTTTTTTTCTATATTAATTTTTACTTTTTAAACTTTTTTGTT
>CAUYRT010033719.1:0-13129 GCA_963574885.1 Lepilemur ruficaudatus
AATAGGGGAAAGGAATTCCTCAAAAACTGATTTATGTGATTAACTGTACACCTCAGTAAATTCACTGAAAATCATTTAATTACACTTAAAATGGAGTAAAGGCATGATATGTAAAGTATACTTCAATAAAGAAAAAAAATAGAAAAATTAGCTGGGCGTGGTGGCACACACCTGTAGTTCCAGCTACTGCGGAGGCTGAGGCAGGAGGACTGCTTGAGCCCAGGAGTTTGGAATTGCAGTGAGCTGCAAGGAGGCCACTGCAATCCAGCCAGGGCTACAGAGCAAGACCTTGTGTCAAACAAACAAACAAAAAGCCCCACAGCATCATTGGTGGAGACTGACTGCCTGCCATCGTTTCATTTGCTATTGCTGTCATTTCAGCTGACACAGGTATTCTGGCGAAGCTACTATGCTGCTTGGTTACCCTGAACACATTGACACCTTTGCTTTTCCATGCTTCAACACATACAAACTTTGTTTCATGCACAAAATTATTTAAAATATTGTATAAAATTACCTTCAATCTGTATGTATGTGGTATATATGAAACATAAATGAATTTCATATTTAGACTTGGGTCCTATACCCAAGATATCTCATTATATATATGCCAAAATCCAAAATATATTATATATATTATATATATTGGCATATATCCAATATGGATATAATGGCATATATCCATTATATATATGCCAATATTCCAAAATCCAAAAAATTTCAAAATCCAAAACACTTCTGATCTCAAGCATTTTGGATAAGGGATACTCAACCTATAATCAAGTCCTCCATCAGATACATGATTTGAAAACATCTTCTGTTAGCCTCTAGCTTGTCTTTGTATTTCCTTGAAAGTGTTTTTTAAAAGAGTACAAGCTTTAAACTTTTATGAAGCCCAAACTGTCATTTTTTTCTTTTATAAATTGTGTTCTTGATGTCATATCTAAGACATGACATATCTATGATGACATATCTAACCCAACCCAAAATCACAAAAGTTTCCTATGTTCTAGAGGTTGTATAGCTTTATGTTTTAAATTTAGGTTTATAATCCATTTTTGTTTATTTTGCAAAGTACATATCAAACTTAATTTCTGGCATATAAATATTCAATTGTTCCAGCATTGTTTATTGAAAAGATCATCCTTTCTCCACACTTTCCTTTGTAGCCTCATTAAAATTCACTGTCCATATATATGTGTGTGTGCATATATATATATATATATATATACATATGTATGTATGTTTATTTCTGGGCTCCTGATTCTGATCCACTGATTTATTTGCTTGTCTTAATGCTAATACTGTACACTGTCTTGATTACCGTAACTTTAGAATAAGTCTTGAAATCAAGTAGCACTACTCCTCCAACTTTGCTCTTCTTTTTCAAAGCTATTTTGGCTATTCTCAGTCATTTGCATTTCCATTTGAATTTTAGAATCAAATTATCAGTTTCCACAAAATCCTACATCAGGCTCCTCTTGGGTTCCTCCTCCTGCACCACACCTGGACTTCCTCAAAGCAATAAGCTGGGGCAATGGGCTCAATTTATTTGTTTCTCATCTTTCAGGTATCACTGGCCTTCATTGCCTGACGTCTGGGGTCTTCAAAAACATTGTCTCACATATTTTTTCTCCTTTTTTGTTGTTCTTATTATTGTTTCGGGCAGCAGGGTAAATCCAGTCTTCATTATTCCATCTTGGTTGGAAGCAGACTTGTGGTCAAATTTTTTGAAGTGTCCTTATATTTTAGATTAACATTATTGAGCTCTGTAAAGATGAAATGATAAGATGTCTGGATTTGCTTCAACATACTACTGACATCTGAAAATGTGTGGGGCATAGATGAACCACAATTGGCTCCGGGTTGAGAACTGTTCACACTGGGTGGTGGGCACAATGGGGAACTGTACATTAGGAAAAAACATTTGTTCAAGCTTGAAATTTTCCATAAAAATGTTTTCTGTTTAAGGATATTTATACCTGTCTAGATCACAGGATTAAATAAGGAATTGTATGTATTTAGTGCTATGCTTAGAACTTAATGAAGAGTAGCTATTAATACAACATAATTGTATGAAACTACCCACCTGTCTTAATATACAAAAGAAGTTTGATAAAAACCTCCCAAAAAACTGATAAAACCCCCCTCGCCAAGGTTTTAGAGATCGTAGCAGTGTTCTCTAGGCCAACTGAGATTCCGTTTGGGCATTAGTTTCTTCAGGAAGTCTCCCAAACCCACCAATAGGGTTGGTACCTTTCCTCTGAATCGCCCTAGCACCCTGTCCCTTCCACATCCAAAGCTCTTAAATATGGCCCAGTAGCTCTCCAGTTATGTGAGATCTCCTGGCATTCACTTCTGTACCCTTAGAGCCCAGCACACAGCGGACACTGGAGACATGCTTGCTGAACTCTTTTACATCTGCTCATCTCTGCGACCCTTTCCTCTGTGAGCTTTGTTCCTGCCTCTGTGCACAATCTGCAGGGTGGACGCTTTCCTGTTTGAGGGGCTTGACATTCGGTTTCTGTTTCTATACTTACTCAAGCTCACTATAAGAGATGAGTATATTTTCTTCTTCAATCTGTTGTATTGCCATGAAAACTCCTTGTCTCTCCAATCCTTTTCCAAATACCTCTTGCCTGATGTGTTGACTTATTTCGGTGTGGCAGCCAGAGCTCAGGGTGACAGTAAAAAGACAGCACCAAGAGAGGGAAGAGGAGGGAGCTGAGACCTACCAGGGTCTCCTTTCAGGCTGGTCCAGAGGTGCCCATTTTCTTAGTACACACGCAGGCAGACCAGGATAAAAAATTCAACCATGGAAACTAAGGAACTTAGAATGTGAGAGCTGGAAGGGCTGTTCATTGAGATAACTGAACCTTTCGCAGCCCCTCCAACCACCCAACACACACACACACACACACACACACACACACACACACGCTTTAGCAGCTGGAAGTGTCTCTGAAGACTCCTCAGGTCGCTGATGAACAAGAGGACGATTCGACCACTGGTCTACTTTAATATTTTCACTCTGAGGAAAGTCATAAAGGGTTGTTGAGTGTGGGATGCAAACCTTACAACTCCTGATTCCCTTTCTTTCTACTAATCAATCCACACTGCCACCTCTGACCCGGACAACAGCCACCACGCTCCACAGATGAGTCTATCTTCTAGGTTTCAGAGCTGTAGAAATCAGTGTGAATCTAATTTTAGTTGAAGTGTTGCTGGAACAATCACCACTTTCAAGAGTAAATCAGAAGCATTTCCAGCCTTTCTCATAAAGAAAAGGCTACATGACATCCAGCTTGAGATGGTTTGAAAAGCTGAGACAGAAGAGATGAATCTTTCGCTTGGAAGACCAAGAAGCAACGCAGTTTGCTTTGTATGTGTGAGTGGTTTCATAGCACCACCCAGTGGCAAGAAGGGATACTGTCACAAAAGCCAATAATCTTTCATGCATTCTTTCTTCATTTTTAAATTCAATCAGCAAGCATTTATTCAAGTGTCCCCCAATTTGTCAGGCTTTACACTAGGCACTGGGAGCCTAGCAGGTGTTAATTACAAAAACCCATATGCTGATTTCAGAACGCTATCTCTCCTTGTTTCTCTTACAGGTATCTCTAGTCAGCTGACTTTACTACCAAAAAAGTCAGTCAGGCCTCTGAGACAGTCCTCTAAGAAAGATCCCTCTCGCTCCTTAAACTGTGATTTAAAGTGACCTCATACAGCTGAGAGCTCAGAAAATGAGACCATCTTAACTCCAAGCTCCTGATGTGGGCATTTCTGGGGAAGGGGAGGCTTCTGCAAATTCTCCCCGGGTGATAACCACCCAGAGGTTATCAGTCTGAGTATGTAAACGCACGTACTTTCTTGACTCTTAGAGAGTGAGGCATGTAGATTTAGGTCATTCCCATAGAAACTTTTTTTTTTTTTTAGTTTTTATAGATTTGGGGGGTTTTGTAACACAAGTATATTGCATAGTGGTGAAGTCTGGGCTTTTGGTATACTCATGACTCAAATAGTGTACATTGTACCCAATAGGTAATTTTCATCCTTTTCATGGACCCTCCAATGGAATCTTGAAAAGAGATTCCTATGATAAAGAGGACATCCTATGATGTCTTGAAGAGGACAACCTATGATGTTCAGGGCTCAAAAAGTATCTGCTCAGTTGGTAAATTTTCTTTCCTTCCAATTTATCATGACTCTACCTTGTAGGTGCTGATCAAACTCAAGATGGAGAAAATTATGATTTGTACCAAAAACATGGATGGAGAAGACATCTTTGCTGGACAACGTAGCTTACTTATTATGTAGGCCAAGCAGTCTGCTGAGAGGAGAGCTCTTACTTTGCCATTGTCTTTGATTTTTTTCTGAGTCCGATTTATAGTTTGCTGTATAAACCTGAGAAGTTTCTTGTTTTCTAGTGATAATTTCTAATCTTATGTTTGTTTTTTGGTTGCTGAAGTAACTTGAAAAAGTCATTTCATTCCTCTGACCATCATTTCTGTCATTGGAAAAACAGAGTTCGGAATGACTGGACATGGATAATCAGAAGCTGTGTTATCTTTTGGAAAATGTGTGCAAAATTCCTTAGAACTCCAGACAACCAAAACTTATAGCCTGACCTGAGAATTTTAACTTATCAAAGAAAGACGTGGATTTTAATTTCTAGCAAAATGGCACACTAGTTACTCTATAAGACCTTCCAGATAAAATGTAATCCAATGATGAATTACATCAACTTTAGAGATAATTTTAGGCCAGGTCCAGTGGCTCACGCCTATAATTCTAGCAATCTGGGAGGCTGAGGCAGGAGGATCCCTTGAGCCCAGGAGTTTGAGGTTGCAGTGAGCTATGATGATGCCACTACACTCTATCCAGAGCCACAAAGTAGGACTTTGTCCCCCACCAAAAAAAAAAACCCAAAAAAGAAAACGAGATATAATTTTAAAGCATTGTTACACCTATTGAAGTTAAGGGAAATTTCTGAGGATCTAAGAATTAAATGAATAACGGAAACAATGAACTAAAATCCGCACAGGGAGCAGGAAGCAGCATGCAAGCAGGCAGAGGAGGGAGATGTAAGGTGGGATTGTCTGGAAGTAAATGCTTACATTGCTGCCATCAGCATCCCCAACATAGGTTCTTGGGATTCTTGCAGATTTTATTCAATAAAATATAGTTCACAACTAAAGAATAAAAACCACAAACCCCAAAACACACACAGAGTATGTAAGAGACAGCAGAAATAATAAATGAAAGATTTAGACTCTCAGAGACTTCAGATATGACAGTGATCTGCTAAAGAATGTGAAACAACTGTGCATACATGAAAGGCTAAAAGGAATAAAAGAGGAAATAAAAAATAAGCAAGAAGAATAGAAGAGAACTGATAAGGCAGGTCTCAGGAAGAACTAAATTAAACTTGTAGATTTCAAATACATGCACAGATCTCAATGGCTGAGTGAAACAGCAGATTAAACAGAACTGAAGAGACAATGAGAGAGCTGGAAACTATTACTTGGAGGAATTATTACCTTTAACACAGCCCAGAGATACAGAGAGATGGTACATATGAACAGATCATCCTGAGACACAGATGATGGAAGCAAAAGCTAACACAACTAATTAGAGCCGCAGAAGTGAGAGTTAGTATGCAAGTGGGAGAAGGCTTTGTAAAAGAGCGAGTAAGAAGGTGGGTGCTGGACAGTGAGCTGAAAGCATGGTGATGGTGATGAAGATAAAAAAAAAAGTGAGGATTCTGAGGTTTACAGCCCTTCTCACTACTTTTAAAGCACATCCCACAAGGAGTAAGATGATTAAATGACAAAAGGAAAGAAAATACACAAGAGGGCTGCTGCTGTTTTTAAATGGTGGAAGTGAGTGGAATGGCAAAAACAACCTAAAAATATACCATCCCTAATGATGGGCTCTGGAACGTGGGATCATGAGTGCTTTGTACAGTTTCTTCTTTGTTTTCCAAAATTTCTACAATAAATGGGTGCTAGAGTACCTTGCTTAGGATTGTGAGCGGCATTCGTTTTGAAGGGGAAGGAAAAATGTCTTCTCCCCACCCTTCTAGGCTCTTTGGCTGAGCTATGCATTAAATTGGGGCAAGGCAGATTAATAGGGGAAAAACAATTTAGTTATGTATATATGCACAGCAGTCCCACAAAAATATGAGACTCTAAGAAGAGCCAGATATTTGAAGCTTATACAGAATCCCAAGCTGTGCAAAGGAACAGGGTCTGGGGCTTCTGAGGGGTGGTGGGGACAAGTTCTGGAGAGTGAGGGGAGAAAGTGTGTGGTGGGTAAAGATTGCCTTGTTCTGCAGATAAGGGTCTCTCCAGGGACAAAAGTGGCCTCAGGAGCAGCCTTCTTCCTGATACAGATATCTTTACTTATAAAAATTTCCTTTATAGATATAAATTTCTTCTACAAAAGGGCAGCTTTTCAGAGCTACTCTTGTGTTTGCAGTTTCTCAAAATAACCAGCTCATAATCACCCTGCCAAAGAGGAAGATTTAGAGGTATTGTGTCCTGAGTCTCAGCAATTGCTTAGGGACACTGTAACGAAATACCACAAACCGAGTGGCTTAAAACAATGGAAATTTATTGTCTGAGTTCTGGAGGCTAGACGTCCAAGATCAAGTTCTTGGCAGGGCCACACCCTCTCTGAAGGCTCTAGAGGAAAATCTGTTCGTGTCTTTCTGTTGGCTTCTGGTGTTCCGGGCGACCCTCATCACTCCCGGCTCTGCCTCCTCCGTCTTCACATGGCGGTCTTCCCATGTGTCTCTCTCTCTGTGTGTCTGCTTCTCTTCTCCTCTAATAAGGACATGGCCTCATTGGATCACTCTACTCCATTACGACCTCATCTTAACGAATGACATTCGCAACAACCTTATTTCCAAATACGGTCACATTCTGCAGTTCTGCGAAGCACATGAACTTTGGGGGTCAAGCTCCAATGCGGCACATGGGTTGTGGGTTTGGATCTTGGCTCAGCTACTAATTAGCTTTTTAACCTTGAGCAAACTATTGCATCCTTCGTCGCATCTGTAAAGTGAGAAGAATACTAACCCCTCCGTCCTTTCGTCCTTTCATAAGGATTAATGTAAAGAGGGCTTAGCATGTGCCAAGTGCAAAGTAAATACTCAGCAGCAGACAGCTATTTTTTTTTTTTTTGTGCCTTCACTGTCATAAAAAAAATGTTTAACAAATTTTAAAAGAGCGGGGAAAAGGGATCACTTAGTCCCTGGACCAAAACATGCCCTCTAAACAAAGAAAGCTTTGGGGAGCAGAATATCTACCTAACATTCTTTTCTCTCACACATTATGTTTAGTACCTACTAAAAAATCTAATTTAGCTCAGGAGACGCTGGGTTGTAGTTAAATGTAGTTTCTGATGCAAGAGATAACACTTGCATCTATTTCAGTCTCATCCTAGAGGCCCAGGAGAGATACACAATTTTCTCTGAGTACCTGTGTGATCTAAGAGGAGTACTTGTTGCTACCTTTTCCATTTCATCCCCTGCTCTGTGTAAGCCTCACTGTCCAGACTCATTTTAACTTGACCTTTGGTGGTGTGAATAGAAGGCAGCAGCAAGCTCTACTTGGCAGAGAGTAACTACCTCATCAACCTAATTAAACTGCTCTTCATTAAGGTCAGGTATTATGGATTTAGATGTATGTTATCGGAGAAGGCTATGATATTAACCTAGAAGAAGCCATTAACATTTTGGGATGTATTATTTTTCTGATAAATTAGAGCCTCAAGAGGGCAGGACATTCTGAGGAGAGGAAGGAGGTTAAGGAAAACCCTGGTTCCTTCAGGGTACAAGTTTATGGGGGAAAAAGTAGTAAAGGGTTAACTGAAAGCCTCAGACAAACAACAGATTTGCCACCTGAGAAAAAAAGCCCCTAAGGCAACAGTTAACAGCTGAGCTGGGTATTTACACTTGCATAATGTTCCCTGTGCTCCTCTGAAAAAAAAAAAAAAACTCGCTCATGTGGCATTGTGTGTACGTGTGTCTAAAGAATGGGTAAATAAATATAAATAGAATATGAAACACACACACCCCCAAAAAGAAGGTGGGTACTGGAGTCACACTGCCAGAGTCCGCGGTCTAGCTCTCCCACTTCTCAGCTTGTGATCTGGGCAGGTAATGTCAGCTCATCGTGACTGCTAACCGAGAGCCTCTATGGTTGTGGAAAAGATTAAATGAGTTACTACGTATAAAACACTTAGAATACTGCTTTGTGCAATAGATGTTAAAAAAAAAAAGTCCTGTTGAGTAAATTCACAATTTTTTTCAGCCAAAAACATGAAGACGGTGTAGCTGTATTTGTTCTTCAGAATCTCATTAAGAGTTTAGCTTAGGTGAGGGCTCCCTTTTGAACTAATGAACAGGATCAAGCTAATTCATTTTCAACTGAATCTATATCAAATAAAAGAAGGTGAAACCTTTTAAAAAGAACAGAATGATGTTTAGTAATGGAAACTATAGCATTTTACCAGGGCCAAAAACAAAATGGCAGTGCCTGCTGCAAAGTCTGACAGCCTAAAAATCAAGGTATATCTCTGTGGGTGAGGGGCTGACACAGATTTTGCTAGTATCAAAGGAAAAAAAATAATTTTTTAAGGCATATGCTGTCTTCTTGTTGTTGTTTTTAATCAGGAAGGCAAACAATTTAGAAAGGAGTGAGTGTACCTTTTGGGGGAAGTATTTTGTCAAATGCCACATTTTTTAATCCAAGAAGTTCTTTTCCTTCAATCTGTTAGCAAATAGAGGCTTCCTTCAAAAACAGTGTTGTACATCTAATCCTTCTATGCCTAGTTTGTTTAGGGATTTTATCATGAAAGGGTGCTGCCATATCAGAAGGAAAAAAGATCAAGGCAAATTTGTAAAGCGATAGCATTTTCCCTAAATCAGCTAAGAAAATCTAAGACGACAAACTGTACTCTGAATTGGCAATATTGTGTTGCATTACTGATGGAGTAGTACCTTAAGGAAGAAACTACATTTAGTTTTGGGGGAAAAAGTGCTATTTCCTATGTACCTAAGTATGTGGCTTGAAATTCTTACCTGCTATATGCATAAATCCCAAGAAAAGTCATTAATTAAAAGGAATTATGGTGGAGCAGTGCAGGCTAAACCTATAATGAGAAAAAATTTCTTCAGTTAGAAAGAAGTTCCTCTGATCTGTACGCAATTTCTTAAAGGAATATAGACCAAGGAGTTATCAGAATCATAAAAAAAAAAAACACCCACCAATATTACCTTCTTATAGATGTTCTCCTTGATTAAAAAGAAGGACTAGATTAAATTCTTTCTATTCAGTGATACATCCACTTTTTATTGTGTGCATTGGGAGCTTGAAGGACACTTGCCAATTCTGTCATGGATGTATTAAGATGCTAAAGGAATACCCAGGAAATCTAGTTCCCTAGGGGGAAAAAAAGTATAAACTTTTCCCAACTTTTCCCAAATTCCAGCAAAAATGGAGGGGTACCAAGGACACATTAGATAATTGAAATGTAAATTTTGAGAAACTATTGTGGGATGATTTCCAAAAAGTAAAGGCTCAGATGTTGCATGTGAAAGAAGAAGTGAGTGCCAAATTGTGTGGTAAAAAACATGAGGATTGCAAAAGGAGTGTGGGAGTTAATCCCTGAAATTCATGAACAACTTCAGACTTGCCCAGGAAGTAATGGATAGTTAAGTCAACAATAAAATGTCTCATTCAACAATAAAGAGTTGTTATAAGCAAAACTTTAATGTAGAATGTTATAAATTGTGGATTTCATAATTTCAGATGCTTTGCCATTAGCCCACAGATGTCTATGACAAGGCGTAGGTGAAACTTGGGCCTCTCACCTTCAATCATCGCTGGGAGGGATTCTGAGCCTTCTCTAATATTGAATGGTGGGTATCACACATCCAGGAATCAAGAACCAGGAGACCCAAGCTGCACAGGTTAATGTGCACATTTTTCCCATCTGATGCTCTTTGCTTCAGTAAACAAGCCACCTGGAGAGATGGCCAATGGTGGGTGTTGCTGGCACTTCCTTCAGCTACACCAGCACCAGTACCAAGAAATGTTTTTAGTTTTTGTGTTTTTTAATCTTGTTCTCATTTGAATTTCTTACATTTGTTAGTTTTTTAAAATATTTAAATTAACAATCATATATTTCGGACTCTATTTTTCTGTTTTCCGGTTTTCACCAGTTTTCCCAATAATATCCCTTGTCTGCTCCAGGATCCAATTCGAGACCCCATATCGAATGTAGTTGCCATGGCTGTGTAGTCTCCTTCAGTCTCTATGACCAGAATTTTTAATAACTAAATGTTTTGATATCTAACAAGTCTTTTAATCTATATAAATTAAGCTCAAGTGGATAAAAAACTCAAAAGTTATATATGGCTTTTACATGTGTCGAGGTGATTGAGAAAAAAATTATAGTTCCTTAAATTGTACAAACTAATTCATTTAAATGAAATAAAATTCAATGTTTATTGTGTGCAGGTCTATGAATTTTGACACACACATGCATTTGTGTAGCTCTATGTTATAATCAAGACATAGAACACTCCCATCACCCACAAAAATTTCTTTGTTCTACCGCTTTGTAGTCAAACAGTGCCCCAAAACACCCAGCCTGGCAACAACAAATTTATTGACATGAAATTATTCATATACTCCCTTACTATCCTTTAAGTTCTGTGTACTATATACATAGTGAAGTCACTGCTCATTGCCAATATTGATAATTCATCGCTTCCCTCTCTGATCAGCCTAGTTGACTAGAGATTCAACTTTATTAATCTCAAAGAAACAATTTTTTATTGATTTTCCTGTCTTGTCATTGGTTTTCTCTCTTGTCATTCAGTTTTCTATTTCATTTTTGTTTGTTTGTTTTACTTTTATTTTCTTTTTAAAAATTTTAATAGATTTAGGATTGAATTCCATTACATGTACATACTATGTAATGGTAGAGTCTGGGCTTTTGATATACCCATCACCAGGTAGTGTACATTGTACGCCACAGGTAATATTTCATCTCTCACCCCCTTCCGGCCTCCCCGTGCAAAGGAGTCTGCTGTTGTTACTTGGTGCTTGCTAGTATGGTGGTGGGCACCGAGGGATGTTCTCTACTGTCCTGCTTCTGCATCATTTTTAGGCAGGCCCTATGTGGGGATTTGCTGCCCTCTCACCAAAAACTTAAGTCTTTTGTTCCTTAGAGGAGACGGAGCTGGGCAGGATTTTGTGGTTTTCCCATAATAGTGGCTTTTCCCCTTGTCCAGGCTTATAAGAGTCCGGATTTTCTGGAATCTTATGTTGTGAGGTAGGAGCAAAGTTTTGTTCACTTTTCTACATCCTAAACGAAAACTGGGTGTCTCTAGATGTATTATTTTTAATTATTATTTTTTGTTCATAAGTTTAATGCATGATCTCTCTATAAATTTAGACCACAGGGAAAGGTGTTTTTTGAAGAGATAAAGTTAACTGGTAATCATTTCACACAAATACGACTCCTTCAAGATTTATCTTTCCTGGTTCATTTATAAGCTTTGAGAAACAATGGCTGTGAATAAAGAATTATAATTCTGGACCCCAAGGTATGGTGCTAGTGAAACAATGATTAAGAATCTGAACATGAAAAGGCATCAGTCACCTCATGGTAGACAGGTTTCAACCCAACACTATAGAATGAGTCTTCAGTGGTGACACCATGTAGAAACAACCAAAGCATCAGCATTTATGGACACAGACTTCCTAGCTCTGTCTCTTCCTCTAAAAGTTGAACTCTTCCACTGTTGTATCTCCGTCACCAGGAACAGTGCCTGGCACATAGTGGCCACTCTATAATATTAATCATTTGTTCTATGAATAAATGAATGAATAAGAAAGTGCCTGTGTTTTTGTGCAATTAGTGTCAAAGCCTCAAGAAGGGGACACCAGAATTTCTGTTGGTCATAAAGGTGAAAGGAAGTTTTAATCCTTAATTTAAAAGAAGGTATACCAAATTACATCTTAGGCTAGCAAACAGGTAATATAATTTACACTTGTTTTTGTTTTTTTTTTTTTTTTTTTTTTTTTGAGACAGCGTCTCACTCTGTTGCCAGGGCTAGAATGTCGTGGCATCAGCCTGGCTCACAGCAACCTCAAACTGCTGGGCTCAAGCGATCCTTCTGCCTCAGCCTCCCAAGTAGCTGGGACTACAGGCACGTGCCACCATGCCCAGCTAATTTTTTCTATATATTTTTAGTTGACCAATTAATAACTTTCTACTTTTAGTAGAGATGAGGTCTCGCTCTTGTTCAGGCTGGTTTTGAATTCCTGACCTTGAGTCATCCACACGCCCCAGCCTCCCAGAGTGCTAGGATTACAGGCGTTGAGCCACCACGCCTGGCCAAGTTACACTTCTTAAAATAGATTTATGTTGTTTTGAAAACTGCATATTAAATCTATTATTAGTTTTGGATATATCCCTACAAAAAGGAAGTAAATAAGGACAATTAAATTTGGAAAATTGATGGTAGAGTATAACATATTAATAAAATAAGGAAGAACAAAGACAGATCAATTCCCCAGCAGGTATAACGGAACACCTTCTGTTTGTCTAGCTCTGTGATCGGCACTGTGGGGAGCAGGAACACAAAAGTCCCGAAGTGAAATGAGTCTCATCAAATAGCTTCAAGGGAGTCAGGCAGAAGTTGATAGAAAAAAAAAAAAATCAAGAGGAAAAAAAGCTAGCTCTGCACATACCTGTGCCTTATTGGAAAGAAATTTAAAAAGATTTAGTGAAGCCGGGCGCGGTGGCTCACGCCTGTAATTCTAGCACTCTGGGAGGCCGAGGCAGGCGGATGGCTCAAGGTCAGCAGTTCGAAACCAGCCTGAGCAAGAGCGAGACCCCATCTCTACTATAAATACAAAGAAATTAATTGGCCAACTAAAAAATATATACAAAAAAAAAATTAGCCGGGCATGGTGGCACATGCCTGTAGTCCCAGCTACTCGGGAGGCTGAGGCAGAAGGATTGCTTGAGCCCAGGAGTTTGAGGTTGCTGTGAGCTAGGCTGACGCCACGGCACTCACTCTAGTCCAGGCAGCAGAGTGAGACTC
>CAUYRT010033721.1:0-27243 GCA_963574885.1 Lepilemur ruficaudatus
TTTTTACATATAGTTTTAGTTGGCCAATTAATTACTTTCTATTTTTATAGTAGAGACGGGGTCTCACTCTTGCTCAGGCTGGTCTTGAACTCCTGACCTTGAGCTATCCACCCGCCTCGGCCTCCCAGAGTGCTAGGATTACAGGCGTGAGCCACCGCGCCCGGCCTAACACCTTTTATTTATATTTCTTCTCACCTCCGAGCTTGCTCTCTTCTTGTCATGTTATTATACCCTGTGACACTCCCATTCCAAGAAATGATGTTCCCAGAATCTGAGACATAGGTGTTTTGGAACCAGCGGCCAGGAAAGGGTAAGGTACCCTACTTCCAAATTGGCTTAATGGTGGGTTAGAGATTGCTGCTTAGATCGGAATGCTTTTACGGTTCAGGGTAGAGGGCAGACCAGAGCTTGGCTCACCTGGAAGGTTAAGTTTTGTGAAATCTGGGATTGGAGCTTGGTTAAGTAGAAAGGATTTTGACTTCTTGATCTTTGTTTGGATTGGGGTTCCTTTAAGGATTTTCGGTCTGATTTCTTGTAACAGACCAATGAGACTGAAATGCAGAAAAGTTGTTCATAAGCCTCTTCTGGAATGATCCAAAGTTGGGAAGAACTGTAACCATCCAGAAATTTAGCATATGCTCTCTAGACAGATTCTGGGTCCAGAGCCTTCTCCCACAATGGTTGCAAATGTCAACAGATATTTGTCTCGTGGCCACCAACTGCCAGCTTGGAAATTAGGAAAGAACAGCCCCTATTTTGACAGGAAACAAATAGGCCCCAGAGCCAAAATTATAATTCTTTTGACAGGGGAGTTCCAACTCCTGTTTTATTTCCAGAATCCTTCTCTGGATATGGTGGCAGAGCATGAATATTAACTCATTTATGCTTTACAGTTATTATTGACTTTGATCGACTGAACAGAGACAGAGACAGGGATGAAAGGGAAAGCAAAGGAGGGAGGAATAGACACAGGAACACACAGGATAGGAGCACATGCCACTGAAGGATCCATTAGTGTAGCTGCTCTTTTGTTAGTCCCCAAGTCACTGCTCAGTCCTTTTCTGACCATTCACCCAGGGTTGATGGAGGAGTCAGAAGAATAAACGGTGAGGAGCTGGGCTGTCGTTGTGAGCAGTGACAATAAAAAGGCTACTGGCCCTCTCACATCACATACTTAGTTTCCATTGCAGGAAGAACTTATATCTTTCTCTTCTCTTTTACCCTCTTCTTACCCAGCAAAGCAAAATGAACTAGGGCTCTAGTTTTCTACACCTCTTCTTCCTGGTCCCTTTCCACCTGTTCCAGGCTAAAGAATCCAAGCAAACACTTTACAGTGACAGTCTGCTCCTATCAAGTTGGTGGTGGTGTGAGGGGCCCTTGGAGAGTCAGGAGAGAAATGTCTTCAGCATACTATACAGTATACCATACAGTCAGCTCCAGTTTGTCCAAGAACCTTTATTGGAAAAACGTCCAAGGGGTGAGATCACCAGCAGCTGAAGGGGCTGCCAGGTGAGGGGGAGCACCTGAGGCTCCATGGAAGACATTGGAGTAGTGCAGTGCAGCATCTGTCTCTAGGCCCAGAAGATTCCTTTGATTTGGCTATGGGAAGGGA
The DNA here is from genome assembly GCA_963574885.1 of Lepilemur ruficaudatus. Lineage (NCBI taxonomy): Eukaryota > Metazoa > Chordata > Mammalia > Primates > Lepilemuridae > Lepilemur > Lepilemur ruficaudatus. The sequence continues at coordinate 1,613 of CAUYRT010033721.1, forward strand.
AGTACCCACAGAAACACCCCAGAAGCAAGATGTGGGCGCAGCTGGGGATGCCAAGAGTCCTCATACAGGTGAAATGGGGCCCACATTTGGGACCTGACGGGATAGGGTAGAACAAGTGAATCTCCCCTGGACCTGGGGGATGGGAGGAGATATCCTATCTGATATCCACTCCCCAGGTCCAGGAGCGCAGACTCTATCAGACCTACCTTCTGGCTCTGCTCACAGTGGAAAGAGGATGGCTACCAGGCCTGAGATTGTGGGAGTGTCATTACCCTCTGGAAGTCTCGGGCAGATCACCATCTTAGGCTCTCCCTGACCCCATCCCCATCCCCAGGTTGTTAGTGCATCTCCCTTCTGGTTCTGTTTCTTCACTCAAACGTCGATGGTGTTGATGGATGGTGACTTTTTCTGTGAAAGAAAATGGCCTGAGTCTCTAACTTTAGGAAAACAATAGGAGTCACTTTTCCTCTCCAGCATCCTCCACCCCAGGCCTTCCATTCTCCATCTTTTTCTGCCCCTCTTTGGCCTTCTTCCTTTCTTTGGCTGCTCCTCAGGGACAGAATCACCCTTCCCGCCCTCACTGGCCGGCCCCCACATCACCTGTCTCGTCCCCACCGGCCTTCCCTGAGGACTGTGTTCCGGCCCCTTCCCCTTCTCCTTGGGGTTGTTGTTGGAGTCATTGTCCTTGATGATGTCATACTGACGGCAGAACAGCCCAATTACAGCTGAAACACAACAATACAAGCTGAGCCTTCATCATGACCTCTCCACTCACAGCCTTGAAGGGAGTGAGATAGCCACACAGCTTCTAGAAAAATCCAAGAAGAAAATCCTTGAATTCCTGGTGCCTATGAAATCTTCCTCTCTTGGCTCCAAACAGCCTCCTCTTCCTCTCTTCAAACTTCTCCTGATTATCCCCCTTCAGCTAAGCATCTCCCCGCTCCATTTCTCTCACTCCCTTTTCTCCTGACAACCTTGGCCACCTCCCACCTTCACTGAGTCCCACTCCCTAAGTTGCTGGTCCCCCATCTAGCTGCTTACTCACCAGCCCACATGAGCAACACCACCACAATGATGACCACTTCCCCGGTCTGCAGTGGTCGCTCTCCATCCAGACCCTCCACTGTGATGTCACCTGAGAAGGGAGAAGCCAGACTCTGGGTTACTGGGGAACAGCTATATCTATGCAGACATATGCACAATGTAGATGCTGGGGATTAGAGTCAGAGTAGGACCATCATAGTAGATCCCTGAGTTGTAGGGTAGCCCCTCTCTGGGAGGAAGCCATTGGTGGACAGGTGGTTAAAGATCGAAAAGCAGAACGGCTGCAGGCCAGGTACTCACTTATGCAGGCTGCAGCTGATGTGAAATGAGCTTGGGTAAAAGGAAGCTTAAAAGCCCTTCCCCCAAACAATTCAATACCAGCCTGTCGGTACCCGGTCTCCTGCCCACCTGCTTTTGCTTCCTTTCCTGGCAGTACAATGAATTAAATCACCCTTCTATTCGTCTAAGCTAGACTGTTGCTTGGCTTAGGGAAGTAAATAAGTGGCTAAAAGCCAGGGAAGAAGGTTCTGTCGCACAGAACCTCACCTGGGCTTGAGCTGTTTGAGGGTAACCGGTCAGAACCCTTGAGAGTTCGGAAGTGCACCCGGGGCCCTGGAGGGCTCTCTCCCCGCAGGCCGATGCTCCTGACCTGCACCGTGTAGTCGCTGTCTTCAGCCAGGCCCCAGAGGGCACAGGCCCGAGTGGTGGTGTTCACTTCCCGGATCACACGCTGCCCGGGACCATTCTGCCGCTGCAGGGAGATGATGGGAGAGGAGGACAGCCTCGCCCCTGTGCCAGGCCGCAAGGCTCAAACTGGGACTTTTGAACATCCAAACACTCCAAGGGTATAGGGTGAAAAGAGCAGCTTGAGCCAGGAAACACCAGCTCCCAGATTCCCCCACCTCTGGGAGAGCAGTTTGGGGGAGGTAGCTGAAGGAATGTCCAGAGATCCAAGGACACAGGCTGGGGGAGCAGAAGGGTGATTCATACTTGCTGGGAAATGGAGTAGCCAATGACGATGTTGCCTTCTGGGACGTCCCAGGACACAGTGGCCGAGTTGGCTCTGAGGTGAGTGACCGTCACATTCACAGGAGAGGGAGGCTGGTCTGTGGGTGCCAGGGTGTTAACAGGTTTCACCTACAGACTGGCTCCGGTTGACCCCCATGAGCATCCCTCTTTACTCACCTGCTCGCACAAAGCCCAGGTCACAGCTGACCAGCAGGAGGACCGTGGGGCTTAGATATGGGGAGAGGGGCATCAATGAAGCCATGGTCCCCACCGAGTCTGCTGGGGGGAACTGGGGCATCCGCTTGACATCCAGGCGGGGCTCCTGGAGGTGGCAGGAGTTGTGGGGGGGTCAAGGACTGCCCAGAACGCACGGCAGGCAGCAGCTCTCCCGGGCTCCCCACGGCCCACAAAGCCCTAATCTCCCCCCACGCCTTCCCCGCCCCTGCAGTACCCGGGCGCCCCCAGTGCGCTGTCTGCCCTGCCCACACCCACCTCCGCCTGTCCTCGCGGTCAGTCAGGCCTCGGGGGGCTGCTCGGTGCCCAGAGGGCGGCCCATCGCCCGGCTCTGTGGCGCTGTCCCTACCCCATTCCGGCGCGGGGCCGAGCTGCGGGGCAGACGCGGAGCGGGCGCCGGCCGCGGATCTGCGGAGCCCCCAGAGCTCGGACGGGCCGCGTAGTCTGTCCCGGAGCAGGGGGCGTTGCCGGCTCGGCCTGGCGGCTGGCCCCGGTCCCCGGTGCGGGAGGCAGTGCGGCTGCCTTCTCCGGCCCCTGCAGCGGGATGTGACCGTCCCGGCCAGCCAGCCGCCTCCTTCTGCAGAGCTGGCCCGGCTTTCTCCGCCGCAGCCCGGCCGGGACGTGCGGGCCCGCCCCGCCCCGCCGGGGTTCTAGCCGCCGTCATCCTCCCTCCCCCCTTGTGCTCCCGGGGCTCCTCCCACGACCCTCCCTATGGCGGCCTCCCGGGCCCCCATCCTTTCTCTCCCCCGGCTCACGCCGGGGAACCGGCGAGGCGCAGGTGCGAGGGTCTTGGGCATCTGGGAGGTCCCCTCCCTCCTCGGATGGAATTAGCCAAGTTAGGAGGAGGAATTCCACCTCTAGTGCGGGAGGGGCTAAGAGGAGAGGAGACAGAGTGATCAGGATGATAATTGTTTTAACAATCTCTTACTTGTAGATTGCGTCAGCTTTTAAGTCTCTTTCCCATTCATAATCTGATTTAATTCCGTTCGCTTTCTCATTCATTCTTTCATTTATTCAGCAAACATTTATTGAGTATCTCCTATGTGTCTGGCATTATGTTAAAAAGCTGGAGATACAACGATTGTGAAAGTGCTAGGCTTATGGGGGAATTAGGGGGAATTAAAGAGCAAAAACCTATGGCCTTTTTCTTTTTTTTAGTAAGCTCTGCCACTTACCCGTATGGTTTTGGAAAAATTGGTTAATCTGCCCCTCAGGTTTTCCACCTGTAAAGCAAAGCATATAAAACTTCACAGGTCTGTTGTGAATTCAAATGAAACAATGTTGGAAAGATCTTTATAAATCTTACAACACTATGTGAATGAGTGATTATTATTAATTTGCATCAATTTGTTACTTTGTTCAGTCAATAAACATGTAAGTCTTTCAATTATTCCATGCTTTGGTGAAGCATGAAACCTGGAGCAAGAACCTGGGTGTGACTCCGGATTTGGCCAGCTGTGTGATCTTAAGCAATCAATTCAACTTCTCTGAACCTCAGTTTCATCGTCTGAAGAATCATCAGCATCGACTTCTTAGTGTTATTGTAGCCAATGATACTGTATGTGAAAAGCGTGTTGTTCAGTGTAAATAAATGTTGACTAACATTGTATTTAGGGCAGATTTTTTGGTTTCTAATTCTCAGCGCAGTATTTCTATTTCTGTGGCATTTTTTCCCCCTGTAATATCCAGGTCAATGTGTGCACACCTGGGGTTCGGAAGCTTCTGTTATTTTCCTTTCTGAGAGGACAGGGAAAAATAGGACCAGTGGGACAGGAGGGGACTGTGTGTGCTGAGCATGTGATCAAGCCATGAGCCAGGTCCTCTAACTTCTGCTGACCTGAGGACCCTGATCTCTGGCCTCCTGAGGCATCCTGGTCCCAGAGTACTCTTGCCCAGGGATTCTTGCTTCCCTGAGTGTTGTCTTGCACTCCCAGGCTCTAGGTCCTCCAGAGAAGAGGTCCTTGTGTCTTAAGGACAAGAGTAATGAACCTCAGGTCTTCCTCTTCAGGGGTCAAAGCGGAGGCTGGCAAGTGAGAGTGCATGCAAAGTTGAACCCCAGGAGCTTCCCTGGGGTTACCAGAGGCCTGGCGTCCTAGTGACCAGGAAAGGGTGGTGCAGGCAGAGGCGCAGGGGGTGGTGCTCAGAGAGGCTGGAGTTCTTGGGTTAATCATCACTGTGGCTCAGATAAGGCCCTGCCAGCTGGAAGCAAAGTCATTGTGACCAGAGGGGTTTGTATGTCTAAAGAGGCAGGCAGGACAGTGTGTCCATAGTGCAGGACCATGCCGGCCACAAAACGGTTTCAACATGTGATTGAGACCCCGGAGCCTGGCAAATGGGAGGTAAGACCCCCTTCTCCATGTTGGCTTTCTGCACTGATTCCTAGAATCATTTTTCATCTGGACTTCCTTCCACCATGGGTTTCTGCTCACCCCTTCTTCCTTCCTATCTTCCTTCCTAGTCTTCTTTCCTTAATAGGCCCAGAGTTCTAGGTGCAGGCTGGGTTTCTGGTGTGGGGTGTGTGTGTGTGTGTGTGTGCATGTGTGTGTGTGAGAGAGAGTCCAAATGCCGAGACCTGCTGCCACTGCCCCCCAGCAGGCATGAATGAGGTTTTGACTTCCTGCCTCCATCCTTGTCCCTCTTCCCTCTAGTTGTCTGGGTATGAGGCAGCTGTGCCAATCACAGAGAAGTCAAACCCACTGACCCAGGACCTGGACAAAGCAGATGCTGAAAAAATTGTTCAATTGCTGGGGCAATGTGATGCTGAGATCTTCCAGGAGGAGGGGCAGGGCATGCCCACATACCAGGTGACCCACACCCATCCCCTGGACACTGCAAATAAAGATGCCACCTCAGCCTCTGCCCTCCGAGACCATGGCTCCTGTTTTGGAAACCCTGTGTACCCCCCAGCACTCCACCTCAATCCACTGTCCTCCTTTTCTCGGCTTCTGATTCCTGCCTGTTCCCTACAGCGACTCTACAGTGAATCAATTCTGACCACCATGGTACAAGTGGCTGGGAAAGTTCAGGAAGTACTGAAGGTACTAACCCTCTGCCTGCTCCCTGTCTAAACTTTTCTGTTTCCCTCTAACTTTCTCTGATTTTGGTCTCTATTTCTCACTTTTATAGATCTCAGTTCTCCTTTCCCCCAGTCCTCCATTTTGGATCCTTATTGTCATCTTATTGTTAATAATCCATGAGAATGATAACTATTATCTACTTGATATTTTAAAATTGACAATGTATTTTCACACCCATTACTCTCACAAAAACCTGTGAAGTTGGTGTTATTGTCTGTTTTTTTTTTCCAGATGAGAAAACAAAGACTTAGAAAGGATAATCACTGTAGCTTGCTCAAATACATCTGGCTAATCATTGCTGGATAATGCTGCTTTTATTATTTATTTAGGTGACAAAGCTGCTTTCAGTCTTTTCTGGAATAAGTAAGCATTTGAGTAAGTAAGAGAACTAAGCTAGAGATGGGAGTCAAGTTGAAGTTTCTTTCTCCAATCCAGTATTCTTTTTGCTACACCACACTGCCTATGTTTTGTTCAATTCTGTGATGAGAGGAAGCTCAAGGATTCTCTCCAATTTCCCTTCCATTACTAAGAAAAGAATGTGCTTCCCCCAACCTGAGCTGGGCCCTGGTGACCTAGACATTTTTCCTTCCTCCAGGAGCCAGATGGGGGCCTGGTAGTGCTGAGTGGAGGGGGTACCTCAGGCCGGATGGCATTCCTTATGTCAGTGAGTACCTTGTTCCCCAGCTTTCCTTCCTCCTCCTTCTGGGGGTGACCTTCAGGACCATAAAGTTCATCATAGCTAAGCTCCCAGGTGGATCCATAACTAGACCTGGGCTCCAGGCCTGGCTTTCTCTCTCTTCCAAGAGTTAGATCTCACCAGGGAGTTCCATTCCTTCTGAGCCCATCTGAGCTCCACCAGTCTATTGCCAACATCTCTATATCCATGTACCCCCAGTTAATCATCTGTGAGTACCATCTTTAAGTGCCAGATTCCATGTAGGACTGGGTTAAGCACTCTTCTAAGAGAATCATTATATAGCCTCTGTCCTCTAGGAGCTGAAAATCCAAGATAATTGTTCCTTCACTATCATTACCTCTTCACATCCTCTCCCCTTTGGCAGGTCTCCTTTAACCAGCTGATGAAAGGCCTTAGACAGAAACCTCTTTACACCTACCTCATTGCAGGGGGTGACAGGTAAGCCAAGCTGGCCTAGGAATATTTCATTTGGTCTGAATTGTGATTTTTAGAAATTGGATTTGAATGCCTTCAGACAGAGATTGTATCTAGTTTTCCTTGGTCCCTACCATTCCATATTGCCTTATACTTGGCCCACTTCACCTTGCTTATGTTGTCTGACTGGCCCTTGTAGGTGTTTGGGTTCTTTAACTCTATAGAGCATCTATCATGGTGCCCAGCAAACAGTGGGTGTTCATTCAATGACAATTTTCCCTTTATTCCCTTCTCTTAATATAGCCTGCCCTAATAAATCATAGGCTTCTGCTTCCCAACAAGTGTCACTGACTTTGAGTTTGTCCTCTTAGGTCTGTGGTGGCCTCTAGGGAGGGGACAGAAGATAGTGCCCTGCACGGGATTGAAGAACTAAAGAAGGTCTGTGCTTTCCACTGATACTCAACCAGAGGCCTCTGTCTGTTCCTTCTCATGGGGACGTAAAAGCTCCAACTTTCAGCCAAAGCCTATCCCTCCCCTTATCCTGGCCCTGATATCCTCACACCATAGGTTCATGCCCTGGGGTCCTCCCAGATGACTACCTTGTCCATCCCCTTCACCTAGGTGGCTGCTGGGAAGAAGAAGGTGATCGTCATTGGCATTTCGGTGGGACTCTCTGTGAGTGGATCCATTTTACAGGGAGGAAGTGGGTGGGGACGGAATAGCATGGAAGATAGTTCACGAAGTGGGTTCTAGAACATAGAAAGTTTGCTCAAGAATTCTGGTTTTAGTTTCATTAATTTGGATCCACATGTATGAATGTGGGAAGAGGGGAAGGGATTCTTTTTCAGAATAACTATGTGTCGATCCATCAAACACCAGGATAGGTTGGTTGTTGATGTCCAGGGGTCAGCAAACTACACTGGCAGGCCAATCCAGCCAACTGCCTATTTTTATAAATAAAGTTTTATTGAAACACAGCCATTTGTGTTACACATGGTCTGTGGCTTCTTTCATGCTATAACCACAGGGTTAAGTAGTTGGACAGAAACCATAGGGCCCACAAAGCCTGAAGTATCTATTTTCTGGCCCTTTATAGAAAAATCTGTCCTTTGGACTAGTCCCCTGCTACTTAAAGTATGGTCCCTACACCAGCAACATCAGCATCATCCGGGACTTGTTAGAAATGCAAGATCTCAGCACCTGCCCCCTCTCACCACCAAGATTTCCAGACAGTTTGTTTGAGAAGAACTGAGCTGTATGACCCCAAGTTTTCTCTCATCTCTGCAGCTCTCTGATTCTAAATATTCACTGAGCAGAAACTAGGCCCCAGCAATGTTAGATGTGGAAGGAGGCACACAAGGAGAATAGGATATTGACTTCAAGGGGCTTACAATTTAGTTCAATAGTTTTCAGATTTTGTAGAAGATTTCCTTGGGGTACTTGTTAAAAATAAGGGCCTTTTTTTCAAAATTGGATCCAGTAGATTACAAGTGAGCCTAAGAATCTGCATTTGGAACAAGCATTCTGGAGAATTCTGATGCACATGAGCGTTGGGCACCACTCAGAGTAACCTCCTTGTTCCCTTCTCTCTCCCTACCACCAGGCTCCCTTTGTGGCGGGCCAGATGGACTACTGCATGGATAACACAGCTGTCTTCTTGCCAGTCCTGGTTGGTTTCAATCCAGTGAGCATGGCCAGGTGAGCCTTCAGTAATGACTGGCCAGCCCTGGGACAGGCTGGAAGGGAACATGTCAAAGTCTATAGTATGATCACAAGGGAGAGGATAGATGAATATGGTTTTGATCACCAAATCTCAGAATATTAAAGGAAATGTGAAGTACCCCTAAGTCTATGAGGTTTCTTTGTTTTGTTTTGTTGCTTGGTTCATTTAATTATTCTTATTTCAGAAAGGGTTAAAGGCAACTTATAAAAGATATATAAAATATAAGATTGTAGACATTCAAAATAGGGATTGAAAAGGCCAGGAAGACATGGGCCAGAGGATAAAATGGGGTCAGGAAAATGCATACCACAGAGATCTGTGCTTTCATTTGGGTAGAGCCCCAAGCATCTTTTCAAACTCGTGGTAGTGGGTGCCGAGTGGTCTCTTCTTTTTCCAGCACTCTTATTTTAGTGCCCATTCTCTCTCATCATCCCAGGCCCACCTTTGCCCCCTCTGGCTATTTCCACCTGTTCTGTTCCCTAAGAGCCCTTCCTTACTAAATAACCTCCCTCTTATTCTCTAAGTGGCCACCTTCTCTGATCTCAGAGAAAGTCAGCATGAAACCAATAGTGCTCAGGTGTGGTTCTGTGCATAAGCTGCCTGGGGAGTGTTAAAAAAAATAAGGAAGAAAGGAGATTCTTAGCCCCTTGTGTAAGAGGTCTGATTTTGTAGGAAGAAGGCCCTGAAATATCTATTTTTGAAAGCATCCCTGGAGATTCTGGTACACAGCCATGTTTGGGGAACCCTGCTAAAGAAACCATTGGAGTGGGCCACCTGATGAAGTCAAGGGCTTCCTGTCACTGGAGGGATTCCAGCAAAGGCTTTTTGATCATTTTAGAGCAGATTTTTGTATTTAGTGGTGGTCTGGGGAGGGAGCTAGGTTCTTTCTGAGGTGCTTTTCCAATTCCCAGGCTTGTAGTATAATTCATGCACAGGCGTAAATGAGTTCTGAAATACTCCTAACCCTGATCCTTTTCATGGAGGACTTTCCTTAGCCAAAAATGTATCTGCTGCAGTGGATGCTAATTTCAGGCCCTGTGACTAAGTGAAATGAAGAATCTCAAACAATGTAGGCGTGGAGATCTTCCAGTTGTTCCTTAAGTCAGTGGCTCCCAAACTTGGCTGATTTTCAGAGTCGTCTGCGAAGCTTTTTAAAAATCCAGATTTTTGGGCTCCACTCCAGAACCACTGTATCTGAATCTCAGGGTGGACGTGGTACCCACAAATGGGTAGTTATTAAAAAAACAAAACTTCTCAGGTGATTTTGATGCCCGGCCAAGTTTGGCAATCTCGGTTTTAAACCATACAATATGGACACTGTCTCCTCTCTCTGCTTAAGCCTTCTCTTTCTTAGGTCTCTAGGAGATTTTAGAACTAGTCTGAGGACAAATGATAGGAGATACTTTGTACAATGTGTATGAAACTTGTCTGCCCTAGAAGTAATACAGAAGAAAACATATAAAAATAGTTCAAGAAGGAGTGGAACCTTTGCAGAGATGGAACACGAAGGGGAAATTAAGGGATGCCATACATAGAGGTAACTCTTTGAGGTCCTGCCACCATGGGGGATTCACAAATGATTCCCTAGCAAAACCATTAGAGATCAATTAAAGAAGATTCTCATTCTTTGAGATTCTGTGATTTGTGACTAAGCAGATAACATGCCTGCAGCTTTTTTTGTCTCATTAACACATTGATTTGTTCCTGATTAATTCACTCAAGGAATGTTCACCAACTGTTGGGTGCTACATACACTTCGAACCTGGCAGCTTGGTTCCCTCACTAGGGACAGTTACACCTCCCTCAGGTAGTCAGGGCTCACTCTTTGGAAGGAGTTCTGGAATATATTTTCAAGGATCAGAAGAGCTTCTCATGGATCCTAAAATGGAAAATAAGGTGGCAATTTTTACATTTGGATTTTAGACATTCCCCCAGGGACCTATGGAGGATGGGTTAGTGTGGCCATAGCAGTGAGGCTTAGGCAAGGACCAAGATACAAGAAGGTTCTTGTTCGCAGGCTGGAACTTTAAACTTGAGCGTTGGCTTTGTTCTGGGCTTAAGTTGCTGAATGTTTGATTAACCTCTGTCCTCACGGTTCAGGGACATACTGCTCCTACCTGCTCCAAAGCACATCTCTCTATGAAGTTGTTGACCTCTGACCCCCTTCCCAATGTGTTATTTGATCATGATTCCCAGCTGAGGCCTTTCCTTTAGATCCTCACAGACAATCTCCCATCTTTGTGTCTCTCTGGAGCCCAGAAATGACCCCATTGAAGACTGGAGTTCAACATTCCGACAAGTAGCAGAGCGGATGCAGAAAATGCAAGAGAAACAGAAAGCTTTTGTGCTCAATCCTGCAGTCGGGGTAGGGCCTCTGTCTCCTTTTTCTACGCCCCCCTCCAAGCATCTGGAAATTGCCTGCTACTTCCTTGGGGCCTCTGATTTTAGGTTCTGTTATATCTTGTTTACATTCCTCAGACATTGTGTGTCAACTAAAATATCATAAATCAAATCCAATTTTCTCAATTAATTTTTTACCTTACAAGATTTCATCTTCATTCTGACCCCGTCTCTCAAGTCAGTAATCATTAAATACCTCGGTGACCTAGGGCAGTTTCTGTTTAAAGGAGCTCTTTTTCATCTGTGTATAGACAGCACTGAACAGCCATTGTTAGGTCTCATTCTGTCTCTTTTATATATTTAAATTTGACATATGAGCTTTAAAAAAAATGAGATGCAGTTTCACTCTTCTGTCATTCTAAATCTTCTCCAAAACCGGGTGGTAGAGGATGGGCCTGCAGTGCTCCTGTTACCTTTTCCTCCTTGGGCTGTGGATGCATTTCACTAGCGCCATCTATGCTTACTTGGGCCTTACGAGGGCTTTAGCCAAGATCCTGCCTGTGCCTCTCTCTACCATTGATGGCACATCTGTGACATTCCCCTTTATCTGCCTTTGGTGAGATAGGAAGGTAAAATTCCATATTACTTGAGAGTTCCATACTTCCACCTCCCAGATGCTCATCTCTCTTTCCTTCACTTTGTAATTGTTGACTTTCAATCTTCTTTCCTTAGTCGCTGTTTCTGTCATTCTCTTTGCTGTAATCTCTTTGTCTATTTGGTGTGCTGTGTTTCACATCTGTACCAGTGCAGTGGCTGCTTCATTGATCTGTCCAAAGCGTACGAAATGTGGTATTTGGATTGACAAACTATTTTTTTTTTTTTTTTTTTGAGACAGAGTCTCACTCTGTTGCCCGGGTTAGAGTGCCGTGGCCTCAGCCTAGCTCACAGCAACCTCACACTCCTGAGCTCAAGCAGTCCTTCTGCCTCAGCCTCCCGAGTAGCTGGGACTACAGGCATGAGCCACCATGCCTGGCTAATTTTCTTTTTATATATTTTTAGTTGGCCAATTAATTTCTTTCTATTTTTAGTAGAGATGGGGGTCTCACTCTTGCTCAGGCTGGTTTCGAACTCCTGACCTTGAGCGCTGCCTCGGCCTCCCAGAGTGCTAGGATTATAGGCATGAGCCACTGCGCCCAGCCTGGATTGACAAACTATTAATGCCACAAACAAGATGGTTAGGGGGAGGTGGGGAGAGAAAGGTCTCAGAAGGAAGGACACTCTCTGAAAAATCCTTGGCACAACTGACAAGGGATCCCAGTGACTGTGATTTCTTCCCCTCAGAATCCTGAGTATGCCACAGGCATGAGCAGAGGAGGCCCTTTCCTTCTCTCTTCTGCTCTCAAACCCACCCCAGCTCTCCTTGTCACAGCACACCAGGGGCCACCAGTACTATCAAATGCAGGCCCAGGGGTCACTAACCAGTGGTCTCCAGGTCTTCCTACCTCTCCCGATTCCTCCCGGGTATCGTTACTTCTCAGCCTGAGGGTCTCAGCGGCTCCTCCCGGATGAAAGGTGGAAGTGCCACCAAGATCTTGCTGGAAACCCTGTTATTAGCAGCCCATAAGACTGTGGATCGGGGCATTGAAGCCTCTCAAAGGTAAGGAGGATCTGGACAATAGAGAGCTCAGAGTCAGGCAGGGAAGGGGTGGTGTGGATGGGGGAGTGGCAGGCCCAGATCAGAGGCTGGGTGGTGGCAGCAAGACTGAGGCCCCAGCGCTTCCCCCTGGGGAAGGGAGCTGGCAGGTGCATGCTGTTGCTCCCACCAAACAACCACAGAGTCTGGACTGTTTCTGGTGGATCCTGGGTTCCTCAAATCCAGACATAATCCCTGATCCTTCCTGGGGCCTCCAAAGCTAGCCTAGCTCCCGAGGGTTCCTTTGATTTGGAGGATAGTCCTGGTCGGTCATGAGGGCAGGGCTAGTCCTGCTATGGCCTGCTTCCCTGATCCGGGTCTCTAGCCTCGCCTGCAGACTGCTCACTTTCCCCTCCTCAGCGCTCAGACCCTCCTCCCCCAGGGCTCTCTTGATGTCCTATCCCTCCTTCTGCTCCCTCGTCTTCTGCCCGCTGAAGTGCTCGCTGCCCCTCCTGGATACAGCCTGGTTCCTCTCTGCACCTCCACCAGGGACCAGCAGAACTTGGTTTTGAGGGAATTGTGTCTCCTGCCTACCACTGGGGTGGAGGTGGGGTACACAGCCTCTCTGAGGGGGCACAGGGCCCTCCCTGGGCGCTGGTGGCTTTTCTCCCAGATGCCTCCTGGAAATCTTGCGGACATTTGAGCGAGCCCATAAGGTGACCTACGGCCAAAGCGCCAGGATTGCCACCCTGATGAAGCAAGTCAGCGCCAGGTGTGTGGACATGTGTTTGAAGGGGGAACACCCTGAGAGCAGGGAGGCAGTGAGACACGTCAACACAGTGAGGGCGGTGGGATTGCGTGGTGGCGGGTCATGGTCAGCATCTTTTTTGTTTACTCCTGTACTCTTCTGTGTCCCTCTCTGGTGTCTTTTCACTGTGATCTCTCTACTCATGTCCCAACCGCTGGCTCACCCTTAGTCTGGAGAGGAAAGGCCGAACATACCTGGTGGGCTGGCAGACCCTCGGCATCATCGCCATCATGGACGGAGTCGAGTGCATCCACAGCTTTGGCGCTGGTGGGACCCCACGTGGACAGCCTTCCTCATTCCTCCCCATCCCAGTCAGCTGGTCTGCCCTCCAGATACCCTCCTGCTCCCAACCCAAGGGCGTTCCTCAGTGTCCGTCCTGCCCTGTCTAAACAGGCATTTCTGTCAAGTGCTTCTTCCTTTGGACCCCAGCTCAGTCCTCGATCCCTCAGCTCCCAGCCCCGAGTGTGGCCATGGCCTCCTATGTGGGTTACTCCTCACCCCACATCCCACCTGGCACTTTCCTCCCAGCCCCATTGACACCCCCTGAAGCCTAGAACCTTCCTTTTCTATAATGCCCATCACTCCTCTCTTGTTGTCCTTAAACTTCCCAGATTTCCGAGATATCCGTGGCTTTCTCATTGGTGATCACAGCGACATGTTTAACCAGAAGGCTGAGCTCACCAACCAGGTTGGAGAACAGGACTTGGGGAGGGTGTGAAGGTCACTGGTATGCAGAGGGTGGAGGACAAGGGGATGGTGGAGAGAGGTGGGGAACATGATGGGATAGATGGTCTGGAGAGGGAATGTGGGTTAGAGGTCATGAGGCTTTGGGCAACACAGGCAGTGTGGAAAGCTCTGGATTCACCCCCCAAACCTAGCTCTAGTCCACTGACTTGCTACATCACCTTGGGTAAAATATCTTACCTTTTTGAACCTCGGCTTTTTTGTCTCTAGACAAAAGGGCTGTTAGATGCCTTCCACGTCCACTTTAGTGCTCAAGCCTATGCTCTAGTGTGTTTTCATGTGAGGGACTCTCCCATCTTCTACTGCCCCAGGGTCCCCAGTTCTCCTTCTCCCAGGAGGACTTCCTGACTTCCATCCTGCCAACCCTCACGGAAATTGACACTGTGGTCTTCATTTTCACCCTGGATGGTGAGAGGGATGATGGGATTGGTGGAAGGAGGGGATGGAGGCAGTAGAGTGACTCAGAGCAGCTGTCATTTTTCTGGGTTCTTAGAGTACCTGCTCAGAGGGAGGGACAGAGGTGAATGTCCTGACTGGACCCCAGGGGGGCAGGAAGAATGGCTGCACAGCCATCTTTTGGGCTCTGAATGCCCTCCCCTCTCCTAGACAACCTCACAGAGGTGCAGACACTGGTGGAGCAGGTGAAAGAGAAGACCACCAACATCCAGGCCCTGGCACACAGCACTGTGGGGCAGTCCTTGCCGGTGAGGGTCCAGCCTTGACTAGGGGACCCTGGGTGGCAGTTACAGCCAAGCCTTCCTGGAGATACCTGTCCTGCCCCTCTTTCTCTTCAGACCCCTCTGAAGAAGCTCTTTCCTTCCATCATCAGCATTGTGTGGCCACTGCTGTTCTTTGAATATGAAGGGAACTTTATCCAGGTATGGGGAACGAGGTAATATCTGTAGTGAAGGGCTCAGAGGGAGAGGGATTCCAGAAATCAGAAAACCCAAGGCTGGAGGGCAGAGAGTGTGAAGAATTGTTTGTCCTCCACAAAGTCAGTGGGGCAAGTTCTTGGGTCACCGTGTGACTGGTCAGACTTTCCAAGGCAATGGGCTACTGGGTTCAGCTCTCTGAAGGAATATGCAAAAAGTACAGAATGGGCCACTAATCACCTGACACATGTTCATTTGCCATTTGGGACAGGTCAATTGTTGATACTGTAGTTATCACCATTATCCAAAAGCCTTTAAGTTACATTTTTTTGAAAGTTATACTATGCTGAATTCCCTGTAGATAATATTATGCTGATATAGTCCCTGCTTGCTAATTAAATTATAATCCAGTACAGGTACTGATAATAAGTATAGAAACAGTAATCAGTTTGTGCGTGTTTTGCAATTTAGAGTTTGGAGTGGGTATCAGGAGCTCTGGGTGCCAGTCCAGCTTTGCAGTGCAGCCCAAGAAAGAAAGCAATTTTACATCTCTGGTCTTCAGTTTTCCCACATACCACCTGCTTATCCTCCAAGGGACAGAGCCAGGGCCCTGAAGGGTTGCCCTGGACTAATGCGGTCTCTCATCCATTATTCAAACCACCTCCTTCAGGAAGCTTCCTGACTTGCTCATACATAGCTGGCATGCCGACGTCCCTGGACTCAGAACTCTTATGGAAATTTCTCTCCCCTGAGCAAGGGATCCACTCTCCTTCCGAAGTATATCTTTATCTTCCCTTCCAAACCGTGTTCATTTGTCACATCCCTACTTCTTGGCATGCATTCCACATTCATGGTCTCCTTTGAGATCTCTCATCTTCTTAGAAGTCTTCTCTAATTAATCTCACACCACCTTGATCCTTCCTTTATATATAACACTCTCCACATCTATAGGTTCCGTTATACAGTGATAATACCTAATATACGTATAGCCCTTTGCACTTCGCAGAGTATCTCAAATATGTTATCTCAGTACTCATAGCAGTCTCTGAAGGAATGTGTGCTTGATGTCACCATTTCACAGACGAGGGAGCTGAAACTAAGAGATTAAGGGATTGTGATCATGGCCATACAGCTAAGACAGGAGTCAGGACTTAAACCCAGGTCTTGTGACTCTAAGTCCATGGTTTTATTTTGAAGAAATTCAAACCTACAGAAAAATTGCAAGAATGGTACAATGAACACTCATATGCTTTTCCCTAGATTCACGCCAGTCATTAACATTTTGCCACATTTGCTTCATCTCTCTTTTCCCTTCATCATTTGAAAGATAATTGGAGATATCATGATGCATCATACTAATTACTTTGTCATGTGTCCCCTAGGAACACGGTCATTGGCCTATGTAAGTACAATATAATTTTCCACCCAGGAAAATGATAATTAATACAATACTATTATCTAATATCCAGACCATATTCAAATTTCCCCGATTATCCCTGTGTTGTTTTTATTTCTCAGATCCAGGATCCAATCAAGGATAGTGCATTGCATTTAGTTATCATGTCTCTTTGGTTTCCTTTATTATAGATGAATTATTCAGGTTTTTTGTTTTTGTTTTTTCTCTTTCATGACATTGATATGTCCTTGATATGCCTTAGAATTCTAGGCCAATTGTTTTCCAGAATATGCCTCACTTTGGATTTGCTCGATTCTTTCCTCCTAATATTCAGGTTAAATTTTTGGCAGGAGTACTGCATAGGGCAGGCTGTGCCCTTGTTGGTGTATCACATAAGGAGGCACCTGATATCAATTTGTTCTTTACTGGTAATGCTACATTTGATGGTTTTGCTAAGACTGTCAGATTTCTCCAAATCCTTTTTGTCAGCAATCTTTTGCCCAGTGGTTCTAGCATCTACTGATGATTCTTGGCTGAATCAATTACTATTATGGTGGTTTTAAAATGGTGATTTTCTATTTCTATCCCCTTTATTTATATTTATTAGTTGGTATTCTTCTGTAAAGAACTCTGTCTTCTATCTTATGTAAAGGGTAGCATACCTTTTGCATCTTGCATGTTTTGCTAAACAAGATATTCTGACAATCACTTCAGTGCAGTTTACAGATCTTTTCCTCATTATTATTTACATTTGTGTGTGTTTGCTCAGTCAACTTCGTATGTAGGAACACAAAAACATTGTCCCAGGCTCACCTGTACTTTCTCTGGTCCAGCCCTGGAATCAGTCATTTTTCCAAGGAGCCCTGGTTCTTGTTAGTGGGTTCTGGTATTTAGAAATCTATGTGTTGGGTATGTTCAGTGCTACTGGTGTGTCTTTGCCTTTAAATCCTATCAGTAGAAAGAACAAGAGTGTCTATATGTGTATGTGTATATATATATACATACATACAACATATATGTATGTATTTATATTTACACACATACGTGTATGTATATATTACATATTCTTACTCTCTTTTTCCTTTTTCCTTAGCAATAATGTTGACTTCCAGCATCATAAATATATTAATATTTACTCAGTCCCATTCCCTTCCATTCCATTTCCATTCATACCCACAGGTAACCAATTTCATTAGTTACTGGTTTATCCTCCTGTGTTTCTTTTTTGCAAAAAAAAAAGTGTTTGTGTATACATACTTTGTACTTCTTTCTTATATAGAAGGCATCATACTCTTTTGTGCTTTAACAAGATATTCTGAAAATCACTCCATTTTTCTTCATAGAGCTTTTTCTCATTATTTTTTACCTTTATATGTTTCCACATGTACAATAGTTTACTCTGGCAATCTCCTATGCAGGGCATTGAGGTTGCTTCCAATGTTTTGCTATTAGCAATAATGATGCAGTGAATGTGCATGTGTTTTTATAATGTTACAAGAATATCTTTGGGGCACATTCTTAGAAGCATTAGAGCTGGGTCAAAGGGTAAATACACATGTCATTTCATTAGATGTTCCATCATTTCTCTCTACAAGGGTTGTACCATTTCGTTTTTCACACCAGCAATATACGAGAATGCTGCTTCCCTATAGCCTCTCCGAGGGTGTTGTCAAGCTTTTGGATTTTGCCAATCTGATACATGAGAAAAGCCATTTCTGTGGAGTTTTCATTTGTATTTCTCTTATTATTCATGAAGCATCTTTCACATGCTTAAGGATCTTTAGTAAATATTTTCTTTATTCCTTTGTGAAATGTATGTTCTTGTATTTTATTCCTTTAATGGGTTTTTGGTCTTTTTGATTCTTTGATTTTGAGTTCATTATAAATGAAAAACATTAGCCTTTTATTTCTGATATATGTTCTAAATATTTTCTCACTTTTTTTCATCTCTGAGTTCCAACCATGCAAAAAAGAGAAAAATTGGCTGTGCATGGTGGCGCGTGCCTGTAGTCCCAGCTACTCGGGAGGCTGAGGCAGGAGGATCGCTTGAGCCCAGGAGCTTGAGGTTGCAGTGAGCTATAATGCCTCTATCCTCTAGCCCAGGTGACAGAGCAAGACCCTGTCTCAAAACAAAACAAAACAGACTACATATAGAAGCCACCAGGTTTGCCTGGGACAGTCCTAGGTCACACCTACTGTCGTAACATTTAAACCCTGGGCTGCCCAAACAAATTATGTGTGTATTTTGGTCCCTGGTTTTCAACTGTTGGTTTTCTGTCTGATAACACAACCCTGTCTGTCCACTCTGCTGCTCTCCCATCCTCTAATTTTCAATACCCATATGTCTACCCTTTTTAGAAGTTCCAGCGTGAGCTAAGCACCAAGTGGGTATTGAATACGGTGAGTACAGGGGCTCACGTGCTTCTCGGGAAGATTCTACAAAACCACATGTTGGACCTCCGTATTAGCAACTCCAAGCTCTTCTGGCGGGCTCTGGCCATGCTGCAGGTAGGGACACAGTGGGGCGGGCCTGGGTGGGGCCTTGTCTTCGTGCCTGGGCTGCCATAGGAGGGCATTTCGCTGAAGTATGGAGATGTGTAGGGGCACGGGCTGCCTTCTGTCCTGTGTGCCCATCCTCCCCTCTGAGGGGTGTTTGTGTGCATAAATGGGTACATTTTGTGAAACTGTAACTATTAGGTAAGATTCTTTTAGTGACAGCCAGGCCTGGTGGCTCATTCCTGTAATCCCAGCACTTTGGGAGGCTGAGGCAGGAATTTTGCTTGAGGCCAGGAGTTTGAGACTGCAGTGAGCTGTGATCAAGCCACTGCACTCCAGCCTGGGCGACAGAGTGAAACCCTGTCTCTAAAAAATAAATAAATAAATAAATTAAATTAAATGTGACAGAAACCCACTCCATACTGGTTTAAGCTACACAAGGCAAATTATAGCTCACATAACTGAATAGTCCCGGGGCAGCTGGATCTAGATGCTCTAACAATGTGCTCC
Source organism: Lepilemur ruficaudatus (assembly GCA_963574885.1). NCBI lineage: Eukaryota > Metazoa > Chordata > Mammalia > Primates > Lepilemuridae > Lepilemur > Lepilemur ruficaudatus. Next base: position 20,609 of record CAUYRT010033721.1, read on the forward strand.
AGAACCTTCTGCCCTCAGCTCTGCTTTCCTCTGTGTTGCTCTCATTCTCAGGCAGGTTTTCTACATTAGGTGGCAAATTGGCCACCAATGGTGCCAGCCTCACATCCTCCTAACTTAGCAACCCTAGTGGAAAAAGAGCTTATCTGTCCCTGTGATTTCTTCTTCTTCTTTTTTTCCCCTCTCTTTTTACTTTAGCTAAGATTTGTTAAGAAATGTCCCTATGATTTTTGCAAATGCCTGGGGAGGGCTTTGATTGGCTTGGCTTGGGTCACATGCATGTCCCTGAACCAATTACTGTTCTCTCAGGGAGGGGGCGCTCTGCCCAGCCTGGTACGTGTACCTTCCCTTCAAGATGATGGTGGTGGGGGGGTGCGGGAGGTGAGCCTCAGACAAACCTTGTGTCCTGAGCATGAGGGAGCAGTTGTTCCCCTAAGGAAAATCAAGGTGCTGGTACCAGGAGGAGGAGGAATGGATGCTGAGCAGATAGCACAACAGATGGTCATGGAAGTGGGGTTGCCAGATTTAGCAAATAAAAATACAGGACATCTAGTTAAATTTGAATTTCAGATAAATAATAAAAAAATTCATATATGTCCCAAATATTGCATGGGACATATTTTACTAAAAAATTATTCCATATGTATCTGAAATTCAGATTTAGGCTGAGCATGGTAGCTCACGTTCCTGTAATCCGAGCACTTTGGGAGACTGAAGTGGGAGGATAGCTTGAGGCAAGGAGTTCGAGACCAGCCGGGATAACAAAGCAAGACCCCATCTCTAAAAAAAAAAGTTAGTTGGGTATTTTGTATTTTTATTATTTGCTAAATCTAGCAACCTTATGTGAAAGGAATTAATCAACAAACATTTAATGAACACCTACTAAGTCCCTGAAACATCCTATGGTCCTTACTGGAGTCCAATAGAACTATAAAGAAGGTGGGACCAGTTTGCACTATAGCAGAACAGAAGGCTTCACGGGAGAGGTGATATTTGTTCTGGGCCTGGTGGTATGGCTTAAATATATGAAGGAGGAAAGGCATTCCTGTTAGAAGAGCATTAGCCAGCAGCCAGAAGGGGGACTAAGCATGATATGTGAGGGACACAGGTCTGACCATAGTGGAGAGTCAGTTTACAGAGCAGTGGAAGATTATGAGGGGGCAGGAAGGGGAGAGAGTGTGGAAGGTTAAAGCCAGACAGGGATTTGGACTTGCCAAATGTAGCTACACCTGTGCTGTCCAAAACAATGGTCACCTGCTACATGTGGCCATCAAGCACTTGAAATGTGGCTAGTGTGACTGAGGAACTGAATTTTTCATTGTATTTAAAAATTGATATTGGCTGGGCACAGTGGCTCATGCCTGTAATCCTAGCATTCTGAGAGGCTAAGGCAGGAGGACTGCTTGAGGCAAGGAGTTCAAGACCAGCCTGAGCAAGAGCGAAACCCCATCTCTACTAAAAATAGAAAAATTAGCCGGGCACTGTGGCACATGCCTGAAGTCCCAGCTATGTGGGACACTGAGGCAGGAGGATTGCTAGAGCCCAGGAGTTTGAGTTTGCAGTAAGCTATGATGACAGCACTGCACTCTAGCCCAGGCAACAGAGTAAGACCCTGTCTCTAAGTAAATAAATAAATATTAAAAAATAAAAATAAAAACTGATTCTAAACACAACTTTATTGTTTTGGTAGGACTGCATATCACTTTTTAGAATTGCAAATTTAGCATCAAATTGAAGTGCATTGTAATTGTAAAATACACACCAGATTTCAAAGACTTAATACAAAAATATAAAATATTTGCTTAGCAATTTTTAATGTTGCTTACATGTTGAGATATTTTGGATTTATTGGGTTAAATAAAATATATTATTAAAATTGATTTCACTTGTTTCATTTTTTATTTATTTCATTTTTGAGGACAAGATCTCACTCTGTCACCCAGGCTGGAATGCAGTGGCATAATCACAGCTCACTGCAGCCTTGAACTCCTGGGCTCAGGCGATCCTCCAGCCTTAGCCTCCCAAGTAGCTGGGACTACAGGCACACACCACCAAGTCTGGCTAATTTTTTTACTTTTTCAAATTTTTGTAGAGATGGTGTCTTCCTATATTGCCCAGACTGGTCTCAAACTCCTGGCCCCGAGTGATCCTCCCACCTTGGCCTCCCAATGTGCTGGGATTACAGGTGTGAACCACCATGCTCAGCCTTCACCTGTTTTTTTTTTTTTTTCTGAAGCAAAGCAGCAGGTAACCTGTTTGTTTTTTAATGCTGACACCAGAAAACTTAAAATTATATTTGTGGCTTGTGTAATATTTCTATTGTACAGTGCTGACTTAGACAGAGAGGAGAGTAGTAATAAAATGCAGACAGTGTTTGCAGATGGACAGTCTTTTTTTTTTGGGGGGGGGGCAGAGTCTCACTCTGTTGCCCAGGCTAGAGTGCCGTGGCGTCAGCCTAGCTCACAGCAACCTCAAACTCCGGGGCTCAAGCGATCCTTCTGCCTCAGCCTTTCGAGTAGCTGGGACTACAGGCATCTGCCACCATGCCTGGCTAATTTTTTCTATATATTTTTAGTTGGCCAATTACTTTCTTTCTATTTTTCACTAGAGGCAGGGGTCTCGCTCTTGCTCAGGCTGGTTTCGAACTCCTGACCTTGAGCAATCCTCTCGCCTTGGCCTCCCAGAGTGCTAGGATTACAGGCGTGAGCCACCGCACCCGGCCCAGATAGACAGTCTTGACAGCAGTGTACAGGATGGATTTTGTTAGGGAGGAAACTGGAGGGAGAGAATCCAGTTTAAGATTACCAACCTATGGAGTTGGTGGGACACAGCTGAAAATTTGACCAATTTGCCATTAATTTAACTCAGCCAATCAAGGTCCACTGCCAACTCCTTCAACCTGATTTTTCTCTATACCTGGGGATTATGAGTTTGGGGTTGCCTATAGGATGAATTCTCTACAGCCAGGCTTCGGGATCCCAGCCTCCCAGTCTCCTTGTTCTTTCTTCTCCCTTGACCCCGTTCACAGTTCCCCTGGCCTCTAGCCTGACACTGGCCTTATCATTTCTTCCACAGAGGTTCTCTGGACAGTCCAAGGCTCGATGCATCGAGAACCTCCTCCAAGCGATCCACTTTCCTCAGCCACTGTCAGATGATATTCGGGCTGCTCCCATTTCCTGCCATGTTCGGCTTGCACACGAGAAGGATCAGGTATCCTGCCCACTGCTGGCCATTCAACAAACACTATTTTCAATGTGTCAGGAATTTTGCTTGGCATTGGGTTTATAAAGCTCAGTGACATTCTTCCCACAGTGAATTCCCTATTCATGGGAAGACATGACTGTGACAAGTGGTCAGAATGGTGTGAAAAGGTACTACAGTCACATAGGAAAGGGGTCTTCTGTTCTGCCTAGGAGGGAGTCAGGAAAGAGAGGGAGAAGGGGTCTTTGGACTGGGTTTTGAAGGATGAATAGGAGTTTTCTGGGTTGGGGTGAAGTGTTCTCACTGCTCTTGACCCACTTCATTACTACTCTCTAGTCTTGATAATGTCCTTCTATCCTTGCATCTAATGCGATGGCTCCTGATTCCCACATCAGAATGCCTCAGATGACTGCACATACTCAAGGCTTCAGTTCTCCCTGCCTTTTCCCCACAGGTGATCCCTGTAGCCTTGCTGAGCCTCCTATTCCGGTGCTCCATCGCTGAGGCCCAGGCACACCTGGCTGCAGCTCCTTCTGTCTGTGAGGCTGTCAGGAGAGCCCTCGCCGGGCCAGGTCAGAAGCGCAGTGCGGACCCTCTCAAGACCCTGGAGCCTGCTGTGCAGTGAACCAGTGTTTCTGGGTGTGTGAAAGGGGCCCAGTCCCAGGGGACTTGTACCAGCAGCACAAGTCGTGGGAGAAAGAGGCTCAGTTTCCACGGGTACCAGCACCCAGGGTGGGGAGAATTCTTATTCTTGACCCAGTGGTTTCTACTTTCATTGGCTTATTTTCATTTCAGAAATAAAACTGAATGTCTTGTTTTGGAAAGTTAACCTTCCACAATCAGTACATCAAACTCAGTAGATCAGAGGAGGGACAGGATGGGTGGCATGGGTTGGTCTCAACAGCAGATTTGTTTCTTTAATTCTCCCCCCGCCCCACTGCATTTCATTGGCTCCTGACACAAACCTTATTCCAGGATCCCTATGCCCCATCTCTAATGCACAGGCATGCATGCACATGTACAAACACACAAACAAGGAGAGGTGGGAACTTTTAGAAAATTCCAGGGGAACAGGAAATAAGTTGTGTCCCTAACATAGGCCACCCAGAAAAAGGCAATCCCAGTGAGACATGGCAAGATCCTTATCACTAGACCGATGCTACATCCACACATTAGACCATGAAGCGAGAGTTGTATGCCCTGCCCCATGTTTGTACAGAAGGAGCTCTGGGGGTGCCGAACACCCTTCGGTGGTGGAACCCAACAAACAGTAGAAAGCCAGTCTGTATATTTTAGACCTCGGCTGTTCCACGTTCACCCCAGATCCATGCCAGCTCTTTAGGGCCTGTGACATACGGCTCTGACAGTAGAGAGCTGCTTCCCCCTTGTGCCTGAGAAACACTGGGGAATGTTCCTGTGGGGGTAAAACTCCCTGAAAATAATGTCACTGGAACTTTTAGGCAGGAGGGTGACTGCTAAGAAGCCAGATTTTGGTTTTATGAGGATAATCAACCTTTTTAGGGTAGCCATAAGGCCCCTCCATGCATCTGTGGGTCTCAGATCTTACATCTTTACATTGGTGCCTTGGATCTTTAGCCTGCTCCCCTTTCCCCCAACACCCCTCTCACAGTGCCTTCTGAGTGTCACCCCTTTCGTCCTCCATGAACACCTCTACAACTCAAGATGACTAAAGTTAGGAAAGTGTCCTGCAAAGCCCCTCTGCCTCTCTTTACCCACAACTCTCTCCCATGTGCTTTCATTGGGTCAATTCATCTCAGCTTGGCACAATGAACAGTGTCAAGTCCAAGAAGATACCCGGCTATCTAGGGACCAAAAGGACAGAGCACCCCTGTCCTTTGATGGATGATGATGCCTCCACGTTCAGTAGCCCCACTCCCACATGTGGATGGGGTGTGGTGCAGGGTTAGGTTTCTCCAAGGGTAGATGCAGGAGGACTCTAGAAGCCCAGAGTCCTTTTCCTCACCAAATACTTGGATGGTACCAAGACGTCAAGTGAATTCAATGTAGTTAGACACGATATTCAGGTCTTGTGAACAAAGTGCAGTACTGCTCAGCCTTGGGGGACAATAGAGGCTAGACATGCTCTGGCATTGCAGAAGAGGTAAAGATGACTAAGATCTTATCCCTACCCCTGAGAAATTTACAAGTACATATGAGCAATTCTAACACAAGACAGACGAGTGGAAGTGGATTGGAACAGCAGGGTAAGTACAGAGAGCTGACAGAAACAGCTCCCTGTTTTTGGAGATTACAGGGTAGTCCAAGAATAAAGGGAAATTTTGGAAGAAAGGAGGTTGGAGTTGGGTAAAGGAACAGCCAAAAAAATCCTGACAATGTTTGGAGACTTGCACTGGTTTGTGGATCTGATATCAGAGAGTCAGGTCATTGTCAGTGGAATCTGTGCTCTAAGAAGTTCAAAGATTTTTTAGAACTTTCCAAAGACAAATGGTAGTGTGATAAGTTTTTACCATTTTTTTTGGAGAAAGTAAACATCTGAGGGCAAAAACAGCTAGAGAGTAATCCATATTAACACACGATAGTAATTATGATGAAATGACTAAAGGGCCTAGCCCAGAAGACTAGGCTGGATTGTGGAAGATGAGGGAAATGATTTCCTGGTATACCTATTTGCTAGCTCAAAAGCAAGAGGGAGGTGGGCACAGTTGTAGTCCCAGCTACTTGGGATGCTGAGGTGGGAGGACCATTTGAGCCCAGGACTCAGGAGTTTGAGACCAGCCTGGGCAACAGAGCCAGATCCCATCTCTAAAAAAAAAGAAAGAAAAACACATAAGAAGAGGGGATGGAGGGCATGGGGCAGAAGATATGTGGATATTGCACATACTTTAAGCTTAGTAGATAAAAAATGGAACTCATGATCTCTCCTCCCAATCAGCTAGCTATTCTTTTTTTGACGTAGGTGATTTTGAATGTTAGACAGACTAGGGGCCAGATCTTGAGTACCAGATAGGCTGTAAGGTTGAAGGAAGATGTTGATGTTGGGATCAGGTAGGAGATGGAGGGGTCTCAACCTGGCTCCAGGAATGGCTCTACAAAACACAGCAAAATGCCTGTGATCCAATCTAAATTCAGGCACATTGTGGGTAGGTGGGTCAAATCCTAGGGCTGAGAAGACAAGCACTGCAGCTAGGTGGTGCAAAATGCTTCCATCCTGGGAGAGACAAGAATTGGGTCATTTTTTTTTTTTTTTTTTGAGACAGAGTCTCACTGTGTTGCCCTGGCTAGAGTGCCGTGGCGTCAGCCTAGCTCATAGCAACCTCAAACTCCTGGGCTCAAGCGATCCTTCTGCCTCAGCCTCCCGAGTAGCTGGGACTACAGGCATGCGCCACCATGCCCGGCTAATTTTTTACATATATTTTTAGTTGGCCAATTAATTTCTTTCTATTTATAGTAGAGAC